>JANEHU010004673.1:0-203993 GCA_027563435.1 Nasonovia ribisnigri | reverse complement strand
GTAAAATCATAAAACAAAATATAATGTATTACAATTTAATAATAATAATAGCTTATTGCCGTCATCAATATAAAAAATATAAACATACGTTACAAATATAATTACAATATAATTTACATTCACCAAAATAATGTACAAATAAATTAAACAAATTAATATATTAATCAATAATACAGTTGATTCAAACATTTTTATCACTTAAATTTTAAATAATTATTTTTTCATTTTTTTACTTTATACCATTTCATGCTGTAAATTTGAATAAATATTTATTTTATTTTTTTGACGTTGAAAGTTTTTTATTTCTAACGAGTCTTCATCAAACTCTTTGTTTTTTAAATAGTTATTTTTATTATACCTAAGTATTAAGTGATGAGTAATGCTAGAAAAAAAACCCGCTAAAAGCTTCGTACTCCACCCAAAAGTTTTATACAAAAATGTAATATTAACACCCGTATCGACGAGTGTTAAAATAACTTTTATGACAAAGAGTATCCCCATTAACCCCGATACAAAAGTCCCAATTGTAGTAAACCAACCCCATAATTTAAATAATTTGTCTTCTACCATTTTTCCTAGTGTTTTCTCGTCTATCAAATATTTAAATTGAAGGCCTTGGCTTACTGTTTCGTAACCCATAGATTGTCTAATTATATTATTTTTTACGGCGTCCACTTCTTGGGGATATATGATGTGTTGTTGGAAAGCTTTCATTGTATCTTTTGTATAAATACCGGAATTCATGAGAAAATCTAAGCTTTTGTATGTCCACGTCCATGCCGTATTTGGTTTTAATTTCTGTGGCGTTTTTATTTCTTGAATATTTGGAAAAAATCCATACCAATTTCCATCTAAATTAAATGCAGGTGGGAATAATGAATTGCAATTAATTTGAGTTCCGTATTTTTGTAAGGTATGCGTTTTTGGAGCCATGTAATAAGTTTTGTTATTATACAAAACTGTCATTTCATTGTAACACGACGCGTCTTTTTTAGTTACCTCGACACTAACTTTTTTACATTTTATTAAATAAATTATTTCAGCGTGCTTGACGGCAGTGAATCCAGGCCCTCCGCCCATAATATATGCAAACTCGGGAAGATTGTTTGAGGCTAAGGTAAGTCTTTGCTGTAATAATTGCCGTTCAAGCACACATTGTTTTTGTAATAAGTCATTATATAATGCGGTTATGGTTGATTTAAAAAAATTTTCGACGTATACAAATTTCGTATTTACATATGCTATTAAATCAGTGTTTTGCGGAGAAATTGATTTTGTATGAAAATTATTTAAAAACATGGTATCCGTAAGAATAAGTAATTGTATGTGTTCTGTTTGAATTACGGGGATTTCACAAGCGAATGTTTTTTTAATTTGTTTGAGAGCAAACACTATTTTGTCTGTCTCTACGATATACGTATATAAAGTCGAGTTGTCGTTAGTGATCGAGGTAATTAATGATGCTGGACCGTCAAATAGAACAACGAAATCTTGTTCTTCACAATTATAATGATTGTTTGTCCATACAGTTTCGCCTTTAAACGTATCAACGCCATAGTTATCAGATAATTTCATTTTTGTACCCGATGGAAGAATAAGTGTGTTGTCTTCACTGTTTGCTATCGCCGTACCTTCTGATAAATATATTTTAAATTTGGCCTGTACTATGACGTTTTCCCATTCTCCCCTATTTGATTTATAATTGGTGCCTTTACAATTTCCAAATCTGTCCAGAGATCCTGCCACCGTATGCGATATTAATGTTGTTTCATTCATTTGCAAATCCGTTACTACACCTCCCAGGGGAAAAGTATAAGATCGTTTTTGATGCATTTCCCAACATCGAGCATTTCCTAATTCTACTATATCAGAAAAATACCCTCCCTCTACAGCTTGTGCATCTTCAAATATTGAGCATCTAGTTATTAAATAATCAACTGATATGAAACACGATTTAAAATGAACAGGGTAGGTTTTAATCCTTTGTAGCAATTGTATTCTCGGTACCTGTTGTGTTTTTGATGGTTTTGGAAAATCGCAGTTGTCCACTTCTAAGCTGTCAAACGACGTAACATTTTGAGCAGGCCCATCACAATCGTACGCAATGAACTCAGATCCAGTGAAATGTATGATTGTAATGATAATAAGTATTATATTTTTGATACACATGTTGTATGGCTTTAACCTATTAAAAGTATATAATAAGTTAGGTAACCAAAGAAAATAAATGTTATTCATAAATATGACCCAGAAATGCATGTATTAAAAATTAATCAAAAAAGCATGCATTTATACACACTTAAAATTGCTAAAAAAATCTATTATTTGTAAAGTATATTCATTTATTTTTTCGTTATCGAAATTTGGTAACAACAATTAATAAGCATAAAATTAAAAAAAAAAACTGGAAATATGCAAAAAAGTTAAAATGAAATTTTGTAGTACCTAATTAGATTTGTTGAGATGTAATTCAAATTTTTAATTGCTTTAGTTTTTTTTAGACTATTTGGTAAGAATATAAAAATGCACGAATTTCTCTTGGCTCTTCGTAAAATATAAATAATACAATAATAAATATTTACGCTTACTTGAAAATAGTCGTAACGCTGGTCCAGAACGTGAAGTGTTTTGAAGTTTGATTTGTAACGGTTGTCTTGTAGACTAAATGATTTCCGCAGTGGACAACAAATGTGAAATGTATAACCTTTTTTTAAGCTGTTTAATTGTAAGTTTGTAAATTTACATCATGCTCTTATTTTAGATTAATTTAATTAAATAGATGATATTTAAATGATAATTTTTATGCCCTTTAATTATTAATAAATAATTATTAATCATAATATATTAATGATTTAATGATATCACATATAATGTATTACAGTTAGATTATGGTAAATATAACGTCACATACAAAAGGAGTATGTTGTTAAACGTTTAAAATTTCAATTAAACATTTGTGGTAATTATAATAATAAGAATAATAATGAGTACCGTTAATTTTTACCCCAAAGTTTTTAAGTGGCCCGATCTGGAAATTGTTTTTTTTATCTACGAGTTGACTATAACGAGTACCATTTGATATAAGTTTATACTGAAAATACGGCATAGTTCTGTAATTCGTTACAATACGATACAATTAATTTAATTACATAGATGATATTTAAATTGTAATTTTTATTGTTGATAAATAATTGTTAATATATCAATATAATATCACATATGATTATACATTTATACATAGATTACTTACTACTTAGATACTTTTAGATTATGGTGAATATAATATAATACATAATGTCATATATGAGTCTTAGTTAAATAGTCTTATAGGCATACGCGCGTGAGTGAGTGAACACGGATCACTGTTATAATATTATCATTGTATTATACTTTAAATTTTGTCACTATACTTTTATTTCATTACATACTCGTCGTATTTTTAACGTAAAATGGATCCATCAAAAAATTTAAAACAATATAAATCAAGAAAACCATCAATCAAAAAAAATTTGAGTTCTCGAATGCGGCACCTACTTGGAATTCGCTACCAAAACAAGTATTTGAATAAAACATAAAAAATATTATCAATAATTAAATAGTTGGGTATAAGATTTAATATAATATTATCATCCATTTTTATTTTTTAATTCAAGGCACAATCCCGAAGTAATCGAACCTGTCGTAGAACCATTTTTCTTAGGTGCTGATAATCAACCACCGTGTTCGTCAAGGGAAACAATCAAGTAAACTTTAAATTATTGTTTACTATTGAAGTGAATTATATGAAACACAATTAGTTTTTTTTTATTATATTATCTAATGTATAGATTTATCAACAATGTCTATATTTTTTAGTGAAATAACCGAATCGAGAGACTGCAATGAAATTAATGATTTTATTATTGAAGAATCTGACTTAGTAGCTGAACAATCTATATCTAGCAATCAGAATATCGAGTATGAAAGTTCTGGTAGACGAATAGTAGATATAAATTACGTTTTTTATCAAATTAAAAATAGTTATCACAAAGGGCCATTTGATTGTTCATTTTTAAACATGACGTTTATTTCTGAAAAAAAACATGGATTAAGATCAACTTTTAAGTTTAAATGTGATGTTTGTAATATTATTATGTCCATTGACTCAGAAAAAGTAAAACCGGAAAATTATTTACCAATTAACGAAGCCGCTGTTATTGCATCGATATCAGCTGGAATTGGATTTACGCAATTGTCTGAATTGTGTGCGACAATGGATATTCCATGTATGGCATCATGTACTTTTGTATCAGTTCAAGAATTTATCAATAAAAGAATTCATGATGTCGCAGAAGCACAAATGAAAATTGCTGGTGACGAAGAACGTCGTTTAGCAATAGAAGCTGGATCAGTAGATATTGACGGAATTCCCATGTGTACGGTTGTCGCAGATGGACAATGGTCTAAGCGAAGTTACAAGACTAAATATGATGCATTATCTGGAGTGGTAAGAAATGTACAAATACCAATTTAATAAATTTTAATTTTACATATTTATAATTTCAGGCAACAATAATTGGTTATAGATCGAAAAAAATTTTGTTTGTTGGCATTAGAAATCGATATTGTGTAATTTGCCAGAGGGCGAAAAACAAAAAATTAGATCCACCTGAACACACATGTTTTTTAAATTGGAAAAAGGGTGCTACTTGTATGGAAGCTGATGGTATTGCTGATGATTTTAAACAGAGTATAGAAATGCACGGTCTAAAATACAATAAGCTAATAGGTATGTAAGATACACTACGTTTTTAAATCGTGCATATTTTTTCAACTACCTATATAATTTTAGTTTAGTTAATTCTAAATAAATATAATTTAAAAAAAATTCTATAGGAGACGGAGACTCAAGCGTTACAAAAAGACTAGCTGACATAATGCCTTATGGCCCTAGACTACAAGTAATAAAAATAGAATGCCGCAACCATTTATTGCGAAACTATGGAACAAAATTAAGAGCTATGACGTTAAATACTAAGTACCCGATTTCATTGAGAAATCATATAAAATCAAATATGTTACGATTTAGATTTTCAATAACTAAGGCGATTGAGTATCGCAATAGTTTACTAGATCAAACAGATTACCAAAAATCAGTAGGCAAGTTGATTACTATAGTTATTTAATTTTTTTTTTTTTGATTACATCATAAATCTACACATTATAATCGTATTATAATATAGTATAATGTTATATTATTTAAGGTCTACGGCAAGACATAAAAAACAGTTTTCGACACATTATGGGTGCCCATGATCGATGTGAGTCATACTTTTGTAAAGGTCCGCTACCAAATGAACAAAATATGATAGAAGAGGCCGAACGATCAGGGCTTGTAAGCGATATATCACAAATAATATCTCGCTTAGTCGCAAATGTTGATAGTTTACTAATGAATGTTGACAATAATGTGTGTGAACAATTCAATAGTGTAATTAATAAACATTTAGCGGGTAAACGAATAAATTATTCACAAAGAAATTCGTATAATGCTAGAGTTGAAGCTGCGGTTATATCATCCAACTCGGGTGGACAATTCCTTCGGCTGATGCATAAAAATATAGTCAATGAAATAAGTCCAGGTGAATAATATACATTTATTATTATTTTAAACAATTTGAAGTACCTATAACCTAATATAATGATCATGATATTTTAAATTACACGCATTATTATGTAGGTATAATATAGTACAATATTATTACTATAACTTTATTCATGCTATATAACATTTATACAAAATTTGAATTTTTTTCTATAGGGGAAATTGGAAAAAAATTCTTTAGATCTTGTGAAAAGAAAAGACGCCAACCAAAATCTAAAAAACTTCTCTTCTCTAGAAATTCAGAAAAAGGGTGTAATAATGGCCCGGATCAACATTATGGTTTAGCTGAACCATTACCAGAAGATAATATTTCAAAAGAAGTATTAGAACAATCAAAAGAAAATTTTATAAATGCATTACAGTTGGACAGAAGTGAACGGTTAGCCATCGAAGAACGAACAAGGGAACAAGCCAACTCCCAAATGTGGCACGTTGAACGTAGAAATCGGCTCACGGCGTCAAATTTTGGCTGCGTTTGTAAACTTCGGCCAACTACATCGTGCAAAAATACGGTTTATAATATAATCTACAGACAATTTTCTTCGAAAGCAACAGATTATGGTAAAGTCACTGAACCACAAGCCATCGTTGCATTGGAAAAAAAATTAAATTGTAAAGTAAATCGATGTGGACTTGTTATTGATGAAGAGTTTCCTTATTTAGCAGCTTCTCCTGGTAAAATATATTACCTATATAGTACTTTATAATATATTAATTAAATAAATATTACTATTTTTTTTTTTTAATAATTTGTAGACGGTCTTGTCAATGATGATTTCATAGTTGAGATTAAATGTCCATTTGGAGTAAAAGACACTAAGACATTTTTAGAAGCTATAAATAGTAAAAAAGTAAGTGTATTTTATGCATACAAAACCGATTAATATGAAGCGAAATATTTAATTTGATAGACTTTAAAAGTTTCATGTACTTATCTATGAATGATATTTTTTATATTAAAAAAAAAAAAATTAAAATCGTTATTCCCCATCACAATATCTAATAAGTAATTTATTAAAATATTAATTTTATTGGTTACAGAATATAAACTAATTATGAAAAATCTTGTTTTAAATTTTTTTTCTTAGCTATAAAAATAAAATATTTTATAAGTTTTTAAAAGCAAAATAATTTGCAAATATACGAGATTTTGAAAAGATTTGAACTCCAAAAGCTCATAAGATATTATTTGCAATTTTTTTTTAATTACATTAATTACATCTTACGAGGAACCTTGTTTATGTTTATGTTTTTTGACTGGGTGAAAATTTTTAATCTCAAATAATTTCAAAAAACATAAAAATTGAAATTTCATCATATATCTTAATATCTATACCTATAAATACTTCAAAAAGTGTAAAAATAATCTGAAAACGTCATGGTGTAGGTGTATAGAAAATAATAATAGATTAATAATTAAAAAACGGATTTAGACAAAATATCGGTTTTTCATAATTTTTTTTTTTGTTTTTCCCGACACTTGAAAAACCAAGAATTTTCCAATTATCGCACCAAGTCTAAAATGTAAAATGTTCTTATTATAATATTTAATTTCAGTTATCCTTCTGTCGTCTAAGTGAAAACGGTGAAATGAAATTAAAAGTGGATCATAATTATTATTATCAAGTTCAGGGACAAATGCGAATTTCAAAACGAAATTTCTGTTATTTCGTCGTTTATTCGCCAAATTGGATAGAAATACAAATAATTAGTTTCGATGATTCTTTCTGGCGCGAAAAAATGATTGAAAAGTTAAAAGTGTAATTGAACTAATTTTTAAATTCATAGTTATAGGATTTTGATATAATTGTATAAACATATGAAATTTTATTTTCAGTTTTTATACAGAATGCTTACTTCCAGAAATAGTCAATCCCAAGTACGGAAAGAGGCTTTTGGTAGACGACATTTTAGATCCTCAGCATATTTTGGAAAATATAAAAACAAAACAGCAAAAACGAAATGACATGAATAAAAAAAAAAATTAAAATATTTTATACAATATTAGTATATAATGATACACCACGCAATACAATTATAATATTATAGTCTTCAGAAATATTATAGATTTTTATTATTTTATACAAATTGACGATTTATCATGTGATACTCATTCGCCTATAAAATGTTTTTATTGTATATTATACAGTATTATATAATACTCGTAGATTGTAAATATATTTTTTTAAATAATTGTGAATTTTTGATGAATTTAGAGTCATCTGTACCTAATTCGTTTTATCAAATTTTGAATTGGCTTCAATCCATTTATATATTAATATATAATATATAATAATATTATAAATAAATAAATAATCTGTAATATAATACCTATATGTACTTACTAATTTAAAATAATTACAATATTTGACTGTCCTAAATATAAAATTCATATAATTAGGGATTAATGTGACTTATTGTTTCAATTATTATAATTTATATAAGTTATTATTTAGTTATTGAAGTACGTCGTACATTATTAATTTACTCGGGGCACTTTATTCAACAGCTTTGAGCTTTTTATTTAATCGTATGAATCTACTATCTAAGGTTTATTTTATATTAGTTTGGTCAACGTTAAAAAAAAAAATCGTAAAATGCTCTACAAGTTTAAAAAAATAATTATTCAAATCGCAGTGATTTTGAACGATTTATAACAATTTTATGATGAAAGAAAATTTGTGTAAAATACGGTGAGCAGAATATTATTATACGAAGTATAAACATCGATAATATTATGAAAATAATAAAACTAATATTCTGTAATCAACATTACTGTTTTCGATCCGACTATTTATAAACGGCGAGTCGGCCGCGATATGAAAACTAGTTGACCTATGGTGTGGTACGGCTGCAGTCGCGCGCGGGGTGGTGGGATGAACACTATTTCTGAACGCTGCCGCTAGAATCGGCAGAGCAGCACACGCCGGCCGTAAATTTATATTTTTTTGACCGAAAACATGGTTTCGTACTTCAAGTTTTCCTCAGCTTTGGATAGTCGTAGAAACATAATTTTTGCACCAAAATAAACGTGAGAAGTTCTTCTAGATTTTGTCGTGTTAGATTTTTGATATCTTTTTTTGTGAATTTTATATGATTTTTTGAAAATTAAACATTTTTTGAAAATTTCAAATGCAAATATAATCGGTTTAAATAAAAAATTCGAAAATCTGACACGACAAAATTTAGAAGAACTTCTCACGTTTATTTTGGTGCAAAAATTATGTTTCTACGACTACCCAAAGCTGAGAAAAACTTGAAGTACGAAACCATGTTTTTACGGCCGAATTTTGTTACCAGAACGGCCTCTTAATGAATATTCAGTTGACTAGTGTGCACTGTCAATATTCCAGCCATTAAATTAATAAATTAATATTTTTTATTGATTATTATTTTATGCATATTGCATAGGTAAAATAAGATTTTTTATATACCTACTACACCTCATTTTTAAACTCATTTTTTATTTACAATGCCATTCGATACAGAACAATTCATAATCCGCTTCGTGTGTAAGCAAACCGCGGACGCGGTCGCGGACGTGATAGCGGTCGAAATCCACGGCCGCGCGCGGTCATTCCGCCTCGTGTGTAAATAAGGCGCGGATGCGGTCGCGGACGCAGTCTCAAAAAGAATCCGCGACCGCGCGCGGCTAAACCGCTCCGTGTGTAACCAGTTTAATAAGTAATAACTAATAATTACTTATTAGTAATCACTTATCACTATTTAGTTTTAGTAGGTATTTAGTGAACATAAATATGTTTTTATAAATTTAGCTAAATTAATAAAATATATATGTACAGTAATCTGCGATATACAATAAAGTTATTAATAGTCTGCCGTCTGTCTGCATGATAACAACTTAATCATTTTTAGTATCATACATTCGTATTTCATACAACATACAACAGATATTTCTTAAGTATAACACAACACTTCCTTCTTCTGCACCGGTGGAACGTCTTTTTAGTAGTGGGAGTCAGATTTTGGCTCCTAGGAGGAACCGGTTAAGTGATAAAACATTTGAAATGTTAGTTTGTGTAAAATCAAATCAAATAAATTGTTAATTTGTATTTCACTTGTAAGTATTAAATAAAGATATTTAAATTTTGGTGGTATTCAAGTATAGATTTCTATTATATTAAATATAGGTGTATGTTTGTATGATAATTATAGTATATTTTAATAAAATTTGCCATTTTACAATTAATACAAGCTAAATTGTGAAACTTTTTAAAATTATCTGTTTTTTATCTAGATAAAAATGGTTATCTTTTATCTATTATCTAGATAAATATTTTAAGTTTTATCTATTATCTTATCTAGATAATTTTTCAATGAATTATCTGTTATCTTATCTAGATAATTTTTTGGTTATCTTTGCACAACACTGCTCACGGGGTACCCAACGCGTGGTGGCGGCCCGCTCAGCGGTTAACGGCAACACACAATAACAGCGGCGGCACGCGAAGTAACAGCAATGCCAACGGCGGCACACAAGTAACAGCGGCGGCACGCAAAATCACGGCAATGCCAGCGGCGGCACACAGGTAATGGCGGCGGCACGCAAAATAACGGCAATGCCAGCGGCGGCACACGAGTAATGGCGGCGGCACGCAAAATAACGGCAATGCCAGCGAGTCCCCGTCGCACACGTGGGAACAACGCGCTTACAGGTTTTTGGGGCACAGCGACGCGGAGACGAGGCGTCGTGCCAACGGGTAGAAAAAGACAAAAAAAAAAAACGCAGTCGCCGAAGCTGGGCTTGCGTCGCCGTCGTGCGATCGAAGCGCTAGAACACCCAGGCGGCTTCGAGAATGTTCGGCGCCGACGGCGCAGCTGGTGGTCAAGTCGGCGGGCGCGAACCGGTGGTTCGACAGTCCGCGTTCGAACAATTATTTTTAATTTTTATACTGATATAATATGTTAATAATAATAAAAAAAAAAAATTTAATTTAATTTAATTATTTAAATAAACCGCAACAGGAAAAACAGTTACATAAAAATGCTAAATAATCAAAATTATTTAATGAATAATGCTATGTTTAAAGCCACTAGCAAACCGATATTTTTGATAGCTAGACGACATTTGAAAAATGCTAGAACTAGCTATAAAATAGCTAGAATGGCAACACTGATTACATGTATTTTATACAGATTTTATTACGAATGTTTATTGCCCGAGATCGTTGACCCGCAGTTTGGCAAACGTTTTTTGACGAGCGATATTATCGACCCAAATTATATTATAACTGCTCAAAAATCAAAAACAAAGAAATAAAGAACATTTTATATTGTATTATTTGTATTAAGTATTTATTATTTGTATAATTAACAATGTACATATATTGAAAAAAAAATGAAACAAGACAATAATATTTATTTTATTAATTTGATATTATTTGTAATTGATCGGTGCATTTTTTACTGATACCTGCACAATTATGTTTATAATTTTTACACCTAAAAGATTGTTTAATATGTTTTTGGTTACATATTTTTTAAAACATATAAAAAGATAAATATATTTTAAAAACCACATTAAAAAAAAAACAATTTTGTATGTATAATGTAATGCGTGATTAGAATTTAAAAAATTAAAATTCATGAACTATTTACGACAGTTAACTACTTACATTATGTTTAAAAAATAAAAAGTAATTACATCAACATTTACTAATCAAAACTATTTAAACGATACTAATATACTAATACGCTTATAAAGTTATAAAAGAATAAAAACTATCGTACGAATAGTACTTAGGTAAGTCACCTACAAGTAATAACGTAAAAACGCATTTACTAAAAAACGCATAGATTCGCAATGAGTTTACTAATTTGTATGTATTTCATAAAGTAATTAAGTTATAAATATAAATAAAGTTATGTTGTATAATAGTTAGAGTGCTACGTTTTATGTATTGTTCAACAATTCAACAATATTCTGGCAATATAAAGATTTTAGAGTATTATTATTTATTATTATCATTACGAGTAAATAATAATTATTAATTATTATAATATTACTATATTATAGTATATTAGGTATAGGTATACCTACTAACAACATATTATTAATTAAAAAAATATTTGTACCTAGTTACTTATTATCATATTTTAATATAACATATTTATTTAACAGTTGAACATAAACGATATGGCACGGAAAATTAATATTAATTTAATTGCACTGTATTTATTTTATTTACCATTTATTAGATTTTACTACAAGTATTGTATTTAAATAAGTAATAATTCAATAACTACAAATCAGGCTATGTTATAATACAGTTTCTACGATCTATATAGTGGGACATAGGTACCTAAATCATAATTTATAATCAGTAGTTCATAGGTACGCGCGGGTATTGAAAATATTATTACGGTGGCATTTGCGCATGAATTTTATAATGATACGAATCGTACCGGACGAACGTTCCTAGACAAATAAACGGCGCTCCCGAACGGTAACTCGTCGCCGCCGTCGGCCGGTGGTGAATTGCGAATAATAGGCGTGACTTAAACGCCGCGCGCTTGCGGATCGTGAAAACACTTAACAGCGCATCCTCTCGGTCGTTGCACGCGTAAATTTTTCGTGACACGTCCTCTTAACTAAAAAAACGGAATATCCTATTCGAATTAGGAATTATATAGCGAGTAATGCCAGTGGCGTATTTACGGGGGTCCATGGGTCCGGACCCCCCCATTGGCTCCATAAATACGTATCTAAAGTCTAATATGTATAATATATTTTTATATTCTGTGCAAATATAAGTTGTAACAAAATTGTTATTTTTTTACGTAATCGGGAAAAAAATGTTATCATAAATTGTTATGCAAGGTTGACACGTCTTTTCGTCTTGCCAGTTGGAAATCGATAAGACTATATTATCTTCGGCTGTTATCAGTTTACCAGGCATAGAGTATATAGAGGCGCCCTAATTGAAATAATATGAAGCGGAAATGGAAACAAAACAGTGTAGGCAAACTATAGAAAATATTTTATTGTATATAAACTATGATACAATATTTATTGTAATTTAATTATATTACTCATTATTATTACTCAATTAATAATTATATCATATTGTTATAATGAAGTTGTATAAAAAATTTATAATACCTAACATTACAAAACCACTAACCAATAACACAGTAGAACTAGTTGGATACCTACTACAAATAATAATAATAAAATATAGACAAATAATAATAATGCACATAAATGTATATTAAATAATAAATTTATATAGGTAGAACAAATAATAAAATTATAGTAGTAATGATAATCAATATGACAATACATGATATTATTATACTGTATAAAATGATTTTGTTAAAAAAGACAAATAATATTATTGCCCTTTAAACAAAATCATTTTATTGTACCAGTGCCTTAAAGATAAATTTTCACTTGTTTTTTTGCAATTATATTTTATTTTTATATCACAATAAACAGAAATTACTGACTTTATTAAAAGAATAAGGTGACTAGATAAGGGCTCATTGTCATATTGATGATTTAATAAAGTTTTGAAAGGGGTATTAGTTGTAAAAGAAGATAATGTTTTGTTAATAATTTGAAGTTTACTATGATCTGGAAATTGTTTCATTATATTTTCTGTTTTTAAACATATAGTAATAACATCATCAGAAGGGTAATATAATTTTTCTCCACGATCTTTAAGAGCTATTAGAGAGTTTAAATGACATTGTTTAGATCCTACCAGTGCAGTAGCACACATTTCACACTTTATTTGTATAAGTAATTTTTTTACAACAAACCCAGAAATATAAATAACACACTCATTTACAAATTGATTGAAATTGAAGTGGTTATTTGTGTATAAATAATCATGATCTAAAATATTAATATCATCATTAGTTTCAGGTTTTAAATGTTCATCATATATTCCATTAAATGTTGTATAATTTATTATATCTATGGGATTCTTCTGAGAAGTAGAAACACAATTTAAAATCATGATATTCTCAACAGGAATACAATTTCCCAAAGCACTGTCACGAACTTCAGACCTTATTAAAATTTTTTTAAATGCACTTTTAAATTGTCTAGCAGTTGGGTTGTTGTTACAACCACCAAGAGATCTTATAGATCCGAAAAAAATTTCCAAATGGTCTTGACTCAATCTGTACATTGGTAAACTTTCAATACAGTTATTATCTATCAACTGTGTTTTTAAATTCATTAAGCTATTAAAGCATATTAAGAAACCCAAAAAACCAGTTTTTCTTTGTGAATTTAAAAGAAGTTCTCCGTTTGGATATTTTAAACCTTCGAAATATGAAAAAATATTATTTTTTAAATCTTCAATTTCACAATAGTTAAATTTACAAAGCGCTTTTTTTTTGCCAGTAGACTTGACATTTAATTTTTGGTGAGTAAATTATCAGTACTATCAATACTTAAATTATTGTAACACACCAGCATCTTAGGTTTGTTCTTAAAATAGTTTCTGAGTAGAAAGTATTACAAAATATTCAAAATATTAAATTGGTGGGATTTACGAAAAGTTGAAAATTAGCGCTATCTATCAGTTGCCTTGTTAGTTATTGGAAACCAAATCCGACATGTTTTGCTTCACATAATTTCATAATACTTATTCTGATAGGGCATCTCTATATACTCTATGTTACCAGGCCACTTGGGGGAACAACTACAGAGTAGTTAAAATTGACCTCTTCTGTTTTGTAGAAAAACCTGCCGCGGATATTGATGGTTGATCTATTTACAGAATATGATAATATATGAGTCAAAATGATCGAAATTAATGATTACTTTTGTTATTGGTTTTGGTACTGAACAGTAAACGACCCTTTTTACTCTTTTGCGTTTTGTATGTTAATTTTGTGTAACATTAAAATGTCTAAAATAACAAAATTTTTCACGAAGACAGTGTCTACTACCGCTACTGTGTCATCGTGTACGCCTGGTAGTAGTGAGCCTGTTGAGAGTGACGAGAGTGTAAATCTGAAAAGATTACACAATGCCGAAGATGATGTGCAACATTTAAATAAAAAATTGAACGCTGAAGTATGTTAATATAATTTACAATAATATAAGCCCCTCACTAGTTAATGTAGTTTTAATTAAAATAAATTGATTATGAAATCTGAAATCAGATATGCTTCTCAGCTAAGTTTTATTGAATATTTGAAATCTATTATGTTTGCTTTACCAATAATTTATGCCAGATGCTTATTATTTCTGTATTTTTTACTTTATTCGCATGTGGTTTGTATTAATGATGGAACTATTGTTGGCTTATGTAATGTGCTTGGCCTGATCAACATTTTTGCTGTGCTGTTATAATGAAAAATTAATACTCACAAATTACATTAATTGACACATATATAAGTATAGATTATAATTAATGTTGATAACTTAATTACTATGCCTAATGACATTTGTTTATTTGTCAATCGTTCCCTAAGTGACGAAGAGAAAATTCTGGTAAGAATAAATCATATTTCATTCTGACTTTCTTTTAGAATAATCAGGGGCGTGCCTAGAAATATTTTTTGGGGGGGGTTCAAAATTTTTAATAACGTACCTATTTGAAGTATTTTAGTGTATTTATTTTATTAGATATTAATTCGCTATATCATGTCATATTATTCAATAGTAATATTAAAAAAAAAATAATAATAATAATTTATAATACATTATACATTAAAATAAATTTTGAATAATTTGTCGTCACTCGTCATATATATTAGATAATATAAAAAAAAATCATAGAATGAATCCTTGTCCTGCAATGGACAAATATTGCCTTTGGATATTTTTTACGTATTACAGCTTGAGCACCATTTAAATGACCACTCATAGAAGCCGCGCCATCATAACCCTGGCCAATTAAAAATTCTAAGTTAATACCGGCTGATTGTAAATGTTCAATAATAGTTTTCGCTAGACCTTGGCCACTTAAATCAGAAACAACTACAAACTTTAAAAAATCTTCTCGAATTAAAGGGTATGTCAAATCGGGATCAATGTAACGGATACATAGAGACATTTGCTCTTGTTTAGAGACGTCAGTAGTTTCATCTGCCATAACTGAAAATATCTTAGCCCGGTTAACTTTCTCAACTATTTTTTCTGATATAATATCACTACAAATATTTATTAATTGATTTTGTACTTTAGCACTTGTAAATTGTGCATTTAAACTCCCTTCAGTTAAATGTTTTTTTAAAATTTCATTATTTTTCGGGGGGGGTTTGAACACCCAAAACCCCCCCCCTAGGCACGCCCCTGAGAATAATATAACCTAACCTAACCTATTATTAAACTACAAATTGTTTATGTTTTAAATAGATATCATTTGACTTACTTAATTAATTAATATTGTGGGTAGGCAAATATAATATTATGTTATTCATTTTTAGGTTTTAAAAAATGTCTGGATTCCAGCAAAAAATTTTGATTTTACTATAAACAATAAATGTATGAAAAAAAAATTAAAATTCCAATATTCATGGTTAGAAAAATATTCATGGTTGGTTTATTCAAAAAAAGATGAAGGGGCTTACTGTCGGCACTGTGTAGTGTTTTCCAAGTATGGAGGAGTTGGAAACCAATTATTGGGGCAACTTGTACTAAAACCATTTTGCAATTATAAAAATGCCCTCAAAGTAATAATAACTTTTATACATCTTTATATTGCACATATACATCTAATTTATAATATTATACAGGCATTTCAAGATCATGCAAAGACTTCATACCATGCATCATCTGTTTTAAAGTCGCAGCATTTTTTAAGTATTATTGATCACACACAGCCTTCAATAATTGAACGCATAGATACAAATCGGTGAGTTAACTAAAAAAAATATATGAATTAGAATAAATATAAGTTTATATTATTTTTTAGATTGGCTCAAGTACAACAAAATAGGAAAAGATTAGTTCCTATTATTGAATGCGTTTTGTTGTGTGGAAAGGAAGAAATTCCTCTACGCGGCCATCGAGACTTTGGGAAAATAGTGATTGATGGTAATTTAAAATATATTAACTAATTTTCAAAATACTATTTACATGATATATATTTACTCAACAGATATGAACTCTAGGGAGGGTAAATTTCGTGCTATTTTAAAGTATAGAGCGAAAGGAGATGAAAATTTAAGAAACATGTTAGAAGATGGTGGTAAAAGAAATAAATATACCAGTCCTATAATCCAAAATCAAATAATTGAGGCTTGTAATAAAATTATACTTAAAAAGATAGTTGATAGAGTAAATTCATCTAAATGTTTCTCTATATTGGCTGACGAAACTACAGATGTAGCTACTAATGAACAACTATCTTTAAGTGCACGGTATGTGGATGATAATGATATTTTGCACGAAGATTTTCTTCAATTTTTTGAAATCAATAGTTTGACTGGATCAAATTTAGCTTCGTCTATATTGAATGGTGAATATCAATTGAATTTTATAAATGGTAGGTGGATAATAATTTACAGATAATATACTTTAATTTTTGTTTTAAAGGTTTAAATAGCTGTGGTATTGAGTGTGACTACTTGTATGGCCAAGGCTACGATGGAGCCAGTAATATGGCAGGGAAATTTAATGGGGTCCAAGCTGTGATTAGAGCTACACATCCAAAAGCACTTTACGTGCATTGTGCAGCACATTCATTTAATTTAGCCGTATGTACATCAAGTAACATACAATCTGTTAGAAATTGCTTAGGAATAGTTGAGCGACTTTATGTGTTTTTTAACACACCTAAAAGGAAAAATGCATTGATCAATGAAATTGAAAAAAGCGACTCCATACCTAATTCAAATGCTAGGACCCTTAAAAGACAATGCGCAACAAGATGGGTTCAAAAATATGAGTCATTAAATTACTTTGTTGAGTTATTACCATTTGTAGTAAAAACACTGGAAACAATTTATTCTACGTGGGGTGTGCCATCTTCTATTGATGCTAATGTTTTATTAAAAAGTGTATTGGATTCTGAGTTTCTGGTTTCTTTATATGTTACAAAGGTACATTTTTAATTGGACATTTATATAAATATATAAGTAAATAGTATAAATATATATTTAAATACTTTAGATATTTTTTGCCTTTGGATTGCCTGTGTGTAAACAACTACAGAAAGAACGGATAGATTTAAAAACTACTTTAAGTACTATTGAATTATTAGTTAATACTTTAAAAGAAATGAGACAGGATGCAGAAAAAGAATTTCATATTTTATATGAGAAACTAATAGTATGTGAATTGAGTTTGAAGCAATTCAATGTTGAGTATTAATATGTATTTAACTTTTAATATTTTAATAGAATTTGGCAAATGTTATTGGCACAGAAATAACCAAAAAACGCACAGCAAACAAACAAACAAACAGAGCGAATCCTCAAGTATCATCTGTAGAAGATTATTATAGAGTGACAGTGTTTATGCCATTTATTGATAATTTTATGAACCAACTTACAACTAGATTTTTAAATCATAAATCCGTTTTTGAAGGTAATAGGTATATTGATTTATCTAGGTTAATATAAAAATTGGTATTAAATATTATGTTCTGTATATTTTTATAGGGTTTGAATGTTTATTTAGTTCAACATTTACTGATGCAGAAAAAATATCATTTGATAATTTAATTGAGTTTTATTTACCACCAGTTGAAAATGATAATGCTTATGTCGAAATTAAAATATGGAAATTAAAAATAGCAAGTCAAGATGTAAACATCAAAAGTGGGTTAGAAGCACTTTTGAGCTGCCCAAAGAATGACTTTCCAAATATACATTTATTAATTAAATTGTTTTGCACATTACCGGTGTCAACAGCAACACCTGAAAGATCTTTTTCAACTTTGAAAAGGTTGAAAACATATCTAAGATCTACAATGAACGAAGTAATCTTTTAATTATTTTGGAAAATATTTAATATCTATTATATAACAATATAACTAATTTATACTGTATTTTTATTTGTATTATTATGTAGACGAGGCTAAATGGACTAGCTATGATGTCTATTCATCGGGACATACATCTAGATGTTGATGAAATAATTAATGAAATGGCTTTAAGTCCTAGAAAATTGGATTTTGTAATATAAATAATATTGTTAATATTGTATATAATTCATTGTAATAAATTGAATTTCTTTATAAAAATATAAAATATGGTAAATGTATTTAATAAAGAGCAATTGGGTCCTGGGGGGGTGTGGGGGGCGAAGCCCCCCACGGATCTGCATTATGAAAATTGTCTGGACCATCCCCATGAAAAATTCCTAAATACGCCACTAAGTAATGCAATGCGATTTAGAACAGCTATAACGAAATCGATTGCACACCATAAAGGCGATGGAGCTATATCTGATAAAATAAATGGTAAGTTTTTTGTACTTCGACAAAAAGGTTTTTTATTTTGTTACTAAATTTTTACAAATATTTTAGGTATCCGAAAGGATATGAAGAATAGTTTTTACCACATATTAGGAGAACATGGAAGTTGTGAACCATACTTTTGTATTGGTAAAAAAAATGGGGAAGTTAATTTAGTTTTTGAAGCGGAAAAATGTGGTTTAATTCAAGAAGTAACACAAATTAGCAATAGAATAGCGGGACATTCAGATAGCCTGTACATGAATGTAGACAATAACGCATGTGAACAGTTTAACTCTATAATAAATAAGCACATTGCCGGAAAGCGGATAAATTTTTCGCAGCGTAATTCATATAATGTTAGAGTTGAAGCTGCATTAGTTTCATACAATTCATATGGTCAATACATGAGAAAAATGCATAAAAACATTACAAACATAAGTCCTGGTAAGTAAAGAATTGTTTTTTTATATTTTACATTTTAATTAAATGAGAAAATAATAAAATCAGCAGTCTATACTCTATTGGTACTACCTACATAATAATATTATTATTCAAAACTTAACAAATCTAAACATTTTCAATAACGATTTCTCTTTTTTTATATAATGTAGTCTAACATTACGTCACAATTTAATTCAGGTGAAGTTGGGAAAAAATTCTTAAAAGCCAATGAGATGAAACGAACAACTAATAAAAGGCGAAAAGAACTCTTCCCGAAATCAAAATTAAAAATAACAGCCGCCAAGCCAGACCAACATTATGGTTTAGCTGAGCCACTTCCGGAAGAACACATAACACCGGAAGAAATTGAATGTAAAAAAATACAATTTTTAAACAGTTTGACATTAGACAGAAGTGGACGATTGGCTCTTGAAGGAAAAACGAGAGATCAAGCTAATAGTCAACTTTGGCATAGCGAAAGAAGAAACCGTTTAACCGCATCAAACTTCGGGCGTATATGTAAAATGAGACCAACAACATCATGTAAATCAACGGTATATGATTTATTGTATAGAACATTTTCCACTGCGGCCACTGAGTATGGAAAAGCATTAGAATTGTTTGCTATAACAGCACTGGAAATCTTTTTAAACTGTAAAGTACGACCAAGTGGACTGGTGGTAGATGCAAATCTACATTATTTAGCAGCTTCTCCAGGTGTGTATATACTGTATTATAATAAATATATGAATAATATATATTTAGATTTAGGTTTACAGAAAAAAAATTATATCTTTTATTTTATAGATGGCTTAGTTGAAGATGACGGGGTTGTAGAAATTAAGTGTCCTTTTGGTGCAAAAGATTCTGTTTCATTTGAGGAAGCTGTGTTAAACAAAAAAGTAAATAGAAGTTATAACGTGTGCACCATTGTTACTAACAAAGCTACTATTGACTAAAATATTTGTATTTTATTTTTGAAAAACTTAGGTGCCTTATTGCCGAATTGTAGAAAATAATATGGAATTAAAACCTGACAGTCATTATTATTTTCAAGTGCAAGGCCAAATGCACATTTGTCAAAAAAAATTTTGTTATTTTGTTGTACACTCGGCTAATTGGACTAAAATTCAGAAAATTGTATACAATGAGGCATTTTGGTCACAAAAAAATGGTTAAAAAATTGGAAACGTGAGAAACATTTATATTATATTTAAATACCATAATAATTATAGAAAATAAGTAATAATACATATTATTCAATTTTTTTTAGTTTCTACATGCATTGTTTATTGCCAGAAATAGTAAACCCGCAGTACGGCAAACGGTTACTTTTAGATGACATAAAAGATCCTCAACATATATTGGAAAACATGAATAGAAAACTTAAAAAAATATAATTGGTATAGGTACCTATCTAATAATATAGTTTTTAGTATAATTTCAAATATTATAATTTATAATATTATAGGTATCTTTTAAAAATATTCATGTTTATTTATGCATTATATTATTTGTATTCTCTTATAGTATATAAATTAAACTGTACCCAGCTAATACCTATAATACAGTATATACTATTTAATTATTATATATACTATATAATGTTATATTATCATAATATGTGCATAATAGATAATTCAAGTGTATGTACATTATGTAATATCAACTTGAATTGTATTAAATATATTCTTTTTGATTTGTTGTTTATTCAAATATCCAATTACTTGTTCTTATACCAATCAAGAATGTTCCAAATACATAGGCAATATTTTATTTTATAAGTATTCAGTTACATAATTTCTGTATTTTAAGTAAACATTTTGACATTTTTAACTACAAAATAGTTTGATAAATTTGAACTTTTAATGCTTATAAAAAAAAAATTGTGCCTTGAATGATAAATAAAGATTTTAGAGTATTATTATTATTATATTGCTATACCTTTCTACCCACATATTATTTATTATTAATATTTGTTATTACTTGTATCATGATAATATAATCATAATCATTATATAACAGTTAAACGTAAAAGATAAAACACGTAAAATTAATATTAATTTAATTGCGCTGTATTTATTTTATTTACCATTTACTAGATTTTACTATAAGTATTATATTTAAACAAGTAATAATTCAATAACTACAAATCAAGCTATGTTAAAATACAGTCTCTACGATCTATATATTGGGACATAAATCGAGGTAAGGAGTATCATCATTTATAATCGGTAGTTCATAGGTACGCGCGGATATTGAAAATATTACGGCGGCATTTGCGTATAATGAATTTTATAATGATACGAATCGCACTGGACGAACGTTCATAGACAAATAAACGGCGCTCCCGAACGACTAACGAGCAGTCCAGGGTTGCCACACTTTCAAATCGAATACTCGTATCAAAAAATTTAAATACTCGTACATGTCATATAAATTCTCGTACATGATAATATCATGTATAATACACACAGATATATAAAAGATATATATATATTGTTTTATATATCTGTGATAATACATGATAATACTATATTGTGATATCATTATCAATAATATCAGTGTCTAATCATGTTTTTGCTCAAAACGAATATGGTGTATTGTGTAATTAACTGATCAATTTACTTAGGATGGTTTGCAAGTTTTAATAAACTAGTAACTACAGTTTAAGATACATTATAGTCAATAAAATCGTATATTGAAGGTGATAGTTAAACACACAATAAAATACAGTCAATTACCTATAGGTATTAAATAATAATGTCTTCTGTGATGTCATTAGCAACATTGGTATCAGAAGATGTGTACAGTGTATTGTGTGCCATTTTTTGGTACATACATTTAGTAGGTTCAAAGTTGACACAATTTAAACCAGATTCTCTACCACCTTTAATGCATTGCTTAGTATGTAGTAGACCACCAACGGTTTCAGTAAGCAGTCGGGATCTCAATTTGGTTTTTATGCAGTTGACACTTGAAAAAATGCGTTCACAATCTGCATTAGAATGAGGCAAGCTAATAATGTTCAGTGCAAAGTCACAAAGTTCTGTGAAACATTCTGCTTCGTTATCTAAACCTTTTTCCTTAATCTTCCACCTGTTATAAAAACATAAAATTTTTAACTTCAAGTACTAAGTAACATGTTTAAAGTACAATATACCAAAAAACATCAATTTCTTTTTCGTCCTCAATATTCTCTGGTAGTTGTGCAATACTTAATGGCAATCGCCTCCACTGATCATCAATTAATTGAATTTTTTTAACATCATTTGTTGGAACTATACACGGCAGTAACTTAATTAATGGGACCAGGGAAGTTCCCTTGACACTCTCCCTAAAGCTCATTGATAACGCATTACTTTGTTTGAGAACCTGGAGTTTGGAAAGAATTGGATCTGCCATGTTATATCTTTTCTTCAATTCTATTGTTGATGTTTGTAGAAATTTACGACATCTGAAACAGGTATAAGTTTAAACATTCTTATTATTTTATTTTATTTTTGTAGTATCTAAAGTATTCCTATAAAAATATTGATTTAACCTGTCAAAAAATTCTTTTCTCCTAGCTGATTGTGCAACAATACATGGATCATCAATATGTTCTATAACTTGAGCACCAAGATATAACTGTCTATCGGTTAATAACTTTTCTCCGTTTTTTGGATTAATTTGATCCAATGGTGTTTGCATTACATAATCTCTTTTTAAAAAGCATAAAAGAATATCTTGGTATAAAATAATTATTTTATCATGCAAGTCGGTAATGACTACTTGTTGGGTTTGAAAATATTGATTGAATCTGCAAGTCATAAATAATTAATACATTTGTACCTACCATCAATAATAATATTAATTGATTATTAATTTCAATATAGTGTATATATAGAATATATATTTAATATACCTTGTAAATTTAGGAAGTGCCCAATCTAAAAAGTAATAATATAATTTTACAAATGGATCGTGAAGGGCAAGATAAATATGTTCTGATGATATTAAGCGATCACTAAGATATGTTTCGTTGAAGTATAACTTTAGAGCATCCCACTGCTCTAGTAATCGTTCAACAACAGAATTCAACGAAAGCCATCTAGTTTGAGAAGGATGTAATATCTTATGGGGCTTAAGGTTCAAATATGTTTGAAACATTTGTAGGTTACATTGTCTTTTTGAACTTGACTTTAAAAAGTTATAAATGTTTCTTGCCATGTCTTCACAAGACCTTGGAAGTTCTTTGCATGCTTCACTCGCACATAAATGTGCGGAATGACATACACATGTAATCACGTAAATGCCTTACATAATTCAAGTAAATAAAAAAATATAAATAAATAATTTTTTAATATGTAATAAATTTAATTTACCTGGGCAGTTGATTTTAAATCGTGATGCAACAGAATTATTTTCGCCCATCATCACGTTGCATCCATCGGACCCAAATCCAATTATATTATTTTTTGATATATCAAATGATATCAAGGAATTTATTAAGCCATTATATAAGTGTTCAGCAGTGGCATTTCCTGGATTAGATGAATCATATATTTTATGCAAATCCCAAAAAACACTTTCAACGTGACCAGATTTCTCATCAAAATATCTATAAACACATTAAGTAAATTTGTTACAATATTAAATAAGTGAATAAACATCATAGTCAAATTTTATATTTATATGACATAACTTGGGTGAAATAATACACTAGTAAATATTTAATTTCTGAAGTACCTATCTGTTATATGAATTAACTATAAACTAAATACATTTAATAAACAATAACCAACCTTATAACAACACATGCAGTTTTAACTGTCCCAATATCTGTTGATTCGTCGGTAAGAACACTAAATTTAGTTTTCCTTAGTGTCACAGCTAATGATTCTTTGTGTGACAATCCTATCACATTTTTAATTATAGCTGTTGATTTTGTTCTTTTCATTGCTAAATTTTTAGCAATATTTGAGTCAGGAAAACATTCTTTGAGCATTTCTGTTAGATGGTCTGTGGCTAAGAACGATATATTATGTTCCGCCACAAATGATGCTATTTTAATTTCTGCTCTTGACACTTGCAGCTTTAAATCGGAACTTATGTTTTTTGTAACGAATGTCGAAATTGATTTTTGGGTCTTGGTACCAGAAGTTAAGGAAGCTAATAAACTTTTGTGTTTCTTACCGTTGCCGTGCCCTCTTATGTTTGTTAATTCCGCCACGAATTGTACGTTACAATATTTGCATCTAGCTTTATGAACGTCATTCTTATCAGGTAAAAGCCAATCTCTTAGTTCGTCATCTTTACACCATTCTAGACGGAATTTTTGACTGCGGTGTTTACGAGAATTTCTTGCCTGGACAATAGTATCCAAATCATCCATGTCTTCATTACCTCGTTTTGATTGACTTGATGATGACGCCATAATTTATAATGATATAATAACTCACAGAAAACACGTAACTACCTCAATTTAATAACAATTGATATCGAAAATGTTACAGAGACACTGTCACGGCAGACACGCTGAGGTCAGAGACACACACTAAATTAAATTATTATAACTACAGTAACAGTACACACTAACAAGTAACTAGTAACAATAACTGAATACCAATAACAACTTATTAATAAAACACGTTCAAAACCATTTTTTTTTCAATAACTAAGGAAAACCTCATTTGGTTTATTTTTAGATATGTATTTTCTGCCATGATAATATAAATGAACCATCAGTTGATCAGTTGTCACTTTATCAATATATTTATTTATCATGAGCATGAGCCACGGACTAAGATTTTAGTCAATATAGATCTGTATAGATGTATAGTCTGTATAATGATATAAAAATATTTTTTTTTTGTAGAATTTGTTTATTTGTTTTTTTTTTTCGAGAAATATCATTTTACCCGTATAAATTTTCGAAATACATTCATAATTAATTAATTCTCCTACAAAAGTGTACGAGAATAAATTCGTCCTCGTACCTCGTACAATGTCTACGAATTAACGTACGAGTACGAGAATTCTCGTACCAATGGCAACCCTGGAGCAGTCGTCGCCGGCGTCGACCAGTTGCGAATTGTGAATAGTAGGCGTGACTTAAACTCCGCGCGCTTGCGGATCGTGAAAACACCTAACAGCGCATCCTCTCGGTCGTTGCACGCATAAGCGTTTTGGTGACACGTCCTCTTAATGGCAATAATTCTGTATATTGAATCATATTTCCACTGTAGGTAGGAGGAATACACATTGCAGGTACAGCAGATGAAGACATTGAAGACGATGTTGATGCAATGTGCATTATTGAATATTCAGTATCTATTTATTAATATGAAAACAATACAATTTATAGGTAGTTTCTAGTATAATAGTTTGGAATACTAGTTTATACGTTACCTAAGACATCACACTTAAAAATGAAAATATCGAATAAACGCCAAACCTTAAGAAAATACAATGTTCTACATAAAAGTTAACATAATATATCAAAACTAACAGCACACTATTAAAACTAGAGAACAAAAACTTGCTATGTCGTAATGCATAATGCATGGTCTGGTCTTTTCGTAAATACGTAGTTACCTACGAGTTACCGTCTGCAGTCTACAGAAAAAATGCTTTTAAAATGTATTATTTCACTTACCTTTTTTAAATTTGATTCAGTCATCGTATATATAGGTATATAGGTAGGTATACTAGGTAGGCACAGTAAGTAGTTTAACAATAATAAATATTAAAAAATCAAAAAAAAAATGTTCAACGCACAGACGGACAGGGCAAAAACAATTTAAAATATTAATTCCAAGCACGAGCGAATGAGCGTTTATTGCAGTTGAAAATTCAATGCAATGTCAAAAATGTTATTTTTTGGTGACTGGTGCGGATGGGTTAACGCAGCAGTCGCGGCGGGCGTGGGATATAGTCATATGGATAAAAACAAATATAAAAATACCACTATATTTGTCTATTTATAAACAATAATTAGACTAATATTTGTTATTAATAAATATTATTATTAAAAATATTTTTTTTTCCATCACATCACTACGCTGTTATTGTAATGTTACAGAAACTTGTTTCAGAGATGTTGAACAATTTTCTTACGTCAACGTTTCTGGGATGTTTAGGTATAAACTTAAAATATCTGTAAAACTAAACCGTTTAACATGATGTTTTGGTAACGTTGAAGTGCGATGTTAGCATTGAAACTTAAATCATACATCGCTACAATGTTCTGTAACCTAAAATGCACAGTGGGTAGGTATTTCGACACGCAAGAGATGTGGGAAGGACACGAAAATCTTCATAGGCGCATCGGAGACTATACAGTATACAACCCAAGCAAGTTTCATCATAAAATAGACAGAAATAACTTTGTTAAAAAATGAATAATTTTTTTTTTTTTTGTCAACTGTAGCTTCTTTTTATTAAATTTTTATGATTTTACTGCCCAAATAAATAACAAACATTGTTTACCTATATATTTAACATTTTTTTTTTTTTATATAACTTTTTGTATATCGTATTGTACTTATGTTATAGTTGCAATCAATGAACCATACATTGTTTTTTTGTTATTAAGAAGTTACCTGTATGGCAACGAAAACCTTAAAGAAAGCGGTCAGATACAAAAAAACGTGTATCCGGACAAAAAAACATAATATTTATTTTAGAAATAACAACGGGTGGTAAATATGGCCTACCGTATTATATAATAATAATAATAATAATTTAAAACCAGACTGGCCATTCGGTCCTGTCGTATAATAATATAATGTAAAACACAATAACAGTAGAACAATACATCGGTACAAGTACACAGTCACGGCAAACTTCGCACGTGATTTATAAAAAACAATTTAAAAACACTGGGGACATGCGCCTGATAGTAAATAATATAAATGGTGATTCTGTGATTTGCAATATAGCAATAATAATCAAATGTTATAAAATAATACATTCGTGCCATGCAATTGACAATGCAGTTAAGTATAGATAAGGTATAAGGGTGTTGTTTTCGTCATCAAATATGACTAGCGATTTTAATTTTCACGACAATTTAGGTTGGGTTATATAAGTAAGAGGTGTATTGTTTAACTTGTGCGTCGCTGGTCCGAGGGGCGTTGCAAATATGTGTCCGCAAGAGGAGCTTTGATGGTCACCGGTGTTAATGGGTGGCCAATGAGAGCTTTGACCCTCTCCAAAAAAAGACCCAGCCCCTCGCCAGCCAGGGCCGGCGTTACACAATTTTGTCGGGGGGGGTGTGAGATCAAGTATTGCCGACTCAAATTTAATTTATGCCGACTCAAAATGTCTAAAAAAAAAAAAAAATGTGAAATATAAAAATTCCTGGTTTTTCTGTGTTAAGGTGAAGTAAAATAGTTAAAACAAAAACAAAATATAGAACTAAAACATTTTAAACCATTTTATGCATAGTTAAAATAACGTTTATTACACTGCCATGTTACATGTGTAATTACTTATTAACTAATTAACTTATTGTAAATTGAAAATGTAAAAGCTAATAAAATAAAAAAAACATTCATAACAATTAAATAGTCATAAATAATTAAGTAAAATATAAATAATCATATATATTATTAACTCATAAAAAAAAAATATATAATATACCTATTTAAAATACCTATTTCCAACAAAATTTATACAATTATACGGCGTTCTTTTAAAGTTGCCCAATTTTTTATCATTGCACCCATGTTTATATTGTCGAGTATATCCTTAGAAGTGTTGAGTATAAGTAAGTTGTTCAAACGCTTATCAGTCATGGTTGTTCTTAAATGATTTTTTATCAACTTAAGAACACTAAATACCCTTTCGTTAGACGCAGCAGAAACTGGTGATGTGAATGCAAGTCTACATAAATAATTAGCTGTTGGTATAACAGTTTTTAGTTTATTACTTATATCTATAATTTCTTTCAGTGTCTTACAATCATCTGTTTTTTGTCTCAATATATTAACTTCACACAAACTTCCATCAAAATCGCTTACTTTTGACATATCAGAACTAGGAGGAAATAACGTAAAAGCGTTTTTTATATCTTCAGTTGTAATTAATGGATTTATTGGAATCGATAAGATATTATACAACGGTTGAACTGAAGTAAGACAGCACTTCAAGTTAGATGACATTAAAGTAATTAATGTATCCAACACTTCAATAAATTCTTTTCTGTAAAATGACTCTAATGAGAAATTAACTTGGGAAGATGAGTTAGAATCAATTCTTCTAGGCTTTATTCGTTTTCTATGGTGCTTTTCAAAATCACTAATCGGGTCAATTTTCATTTTTATGGCAAACACTTTAGCACTAGATATATGTTTGTCTAATTGGTTAGTATCATTGCGGATTTCTGATAATGATTTTATTGCACATTCTATTAATACTATACCATCAATTATATTAAGATCTATTGCCTCCAACTGCTCAGTGAGTGTTTTTATTTGGTACATAATTACTCTCATAGTGTACATGCAAACTATAAAATCAAATGACAATATTTTTTTTTCAAGACTCAAGGCTTGAGTTTTTGTGCTGTTATCAATGCATTTATCAATGGATATGTCTGTCAAAACTTGTAATATACCTTCAAATGAAGTCCAAACTGCTTTGATGGACTCTGCTCGAGCAGTCCATCTAGTTTTAGATAAGTTACGAAGTTTAAGTGATCCTTCAATGTTAACCAACATATTTTCCAAGTATTTACTCCTTTTAGTACTAGATGAAAAAAAAACATATAAAGCTTCAAGAATATTAAATAATTCAGCAACAATTAAACTGGAATCACAAGCGTGTTGCATAAATGTATTAAGGCGGTGAGCTTGACAAGGTATGTATGGTATGTAATGACCCACGATTTCTGAAAGCATTGCTTGAGTTCCCCGTACATTACCAGACATGTTCGAAGCAAAATCATAAGATTGGAATGCTATATTCCCAGGATCCAAACAGTTTTTTATTATCACTTCATGTATTTTCTGAGCCATACCTAAAAAAAAGATAAACAATATGAAATATTAAATTGAATAGGTTTGGTGCATTTTTGTTAATAATTATTTAATAGTTAATAGTTAATAATTAAAAAAAAAACCTTTTCCAGTTTTGTCATCTGTTTCGGTTATTTCAATTAAACGTTCCCAGACTTTTGCATTAGAATCTAAATATCGAACACACACAGCCATTTGATCACGATTCGATAAATCAGGTGTTGTGTCCGCCATAACTGAATAAATTCCAGCTTCAACAACTTCATGAACAATATTTCTTTTAATTTCTGTAGCCAGTAGCTGAATGAATTCATCTTGTGATTCATGGCTCATATATGTTACATGGTAGGGTCGAAATTTCTCCTCTTCTAACCATAATTTCATGGCAGGACAGTAACGAGAAATAAGTAAAATTATTTGATAAAAGTTTCCATTCTTTTCATCCCCATCACCCCTGAAAGGTAATCCTTGTCGAGCC
Source organism: Nasonovia ribisnigri (assembly GCA_027563435.1). NCBI lineage: Eukaryota > Metazoa > Arthropoda > Insecta > Hemiptera > Aphididae > Nasonovia > Nasonovia ribisnigri. The sequence goes on along the minus strand of JANEHU010004673.1, from coordinate 174,035 downwards.
AGGGTACGTGTTACATCAAATAATATTTTTATAATATCCTTATGGAATTCTTTTTGTTTACATGCTTGTATGGCGCATTTTCTTTTTTCAGTATTTAATAATTTATCAATATGATTAGAATTCATAGAAAAATTACTTAAATCAATTAGTGATGATTTGTGAGCAAGGGATGAAAAATGACATTCTAATTTCCCAGATTTATTTTTTCCTCTTGATTTCATTTTTTCCCAGTTTCTAACTCCATATTGACTCCAAGATAGATTTTCATTGGTTCTATGTGGTCCTTTAGGGAATAAAGAACACACAAAACAAAATGCTGCATCACTAGAAATGCTGTACTCTAAATGTGGATACTCTTTATACCAACTAGGATTGAATTGCCTTTGTTTTCCATTTTTAATATCACTGTTACATGGATATTTAGGAAGATGAGGTTGAAAAGGCCCCAAACTAATTATATAATTTCTTTGAGACGCAGATTTAACTAATCCTCGTTTACCAGGGTCGTGATCTAATAATTTATCTATTATATGGTCTTCAGTAGAAGTAGAATTTACTTTTGAAACAGTCAGTTCTTTAGACAATATATTTTTAGAATAATCTATGTATAACTCACATTGGTTTTTAAGATCAGATATTAGTTCAATACTTGAAGTTAAAAAGAAAATAGGATTTGGTACATCATTACCAGTAACTTTTTCAAATAGACTATTGCACTCTTTTACAACATGTGTTAGGAATGAAAGTTTACCAGCGCAATCAATCCAAGATCCACAATCCATATCTTCGCTTAAAACATCAACAACCACCTGTAAATTATAAAATACAAGTAATACATTGTAAATTTGTAACTGAGAGTTTTAATTAAGCAGCTATTAGTTGTAATAATACTATATTAATTAAAGGGTTATAATAATAAATATTATATAAGTTGCTAAGGTATAACAGGAGTATTTATCAAATATAGTAATATTTATAATGGAAATTTGTTAAAAAATCTTGATATAAATGTACTTGGCATACTAATTAAATTAACTATATTGTTTGGAAGTTTTTTTTTTTATAATTAATATTATATACAATGAAAATCAAAAACTTACATTAGCTTTATCTGATTTTTCTGCAACTGTATGGTCTGTATCAACAATGTTTTCTTCTGGTTCAACAACTTCTTTAAGACTTTCAGCACTTGTAGCTAAATATATTTCCTAAGACATATTATGAAAAAGTTAACACATTATATTCTTTAATTGGTAATCTTATACCTAATAATATGAAAAAATACCAACATTTGGCATAGGCAAATGTACTTGCCCGTATAAATAAATTAACTATATTGTTTGGAGGTTTATTTTATATTTAGTACTATATTATACTATTAAAATCAAATACTTACGTTAGCTTTATCTGATTTTTCTGCAAGTGTATCGTCCGTATCAACAATGTTCACTTCTGGTTCAACAACTTCTTTAAGACTTTCAGCACTTGTAGCTAAATATATTATTTCCTAAGACATATTATGAAAAAGTTAACACATTATATTCTTTAATTGGTAATTTTATACCTAATAATATGAAAAAGGTCCGACATTTGGCTAGGCAAATGTAGGTACTTGCCCGTATAATTAATTTTTTTAAAAAAAGGCCTCTATCTAGTATTCTAGATACTTACATTATTAGAATTTTTACTACGCGATACGAATGGGTTCAACGGCGACCCTTGGTGTTGAATTTTAACCCTTTTTCCGGCATGCATAGTACGTTCGTGTTGAAGCCTGTAGTCATTGTTGAAAATGCTACCACATTCCATGCATTCGAATTTAATTCGTTTTCGTTTAGAAGAATACATTTTTAAAAAAAATTCAGCCCGTTTAGGTACAAAAATTACAATTAGGTTTACACATTACACTTATTTTGATGGTTTTAATCAAATCAATACATCGTCAAATAGTCGAACCGTCGAATAGATAACAACAATATTTAATAAAATAGTATGTAATTCTATAATTAGATTTTTATTTTCCTGCACGGCCTTCTTGTGATATAAACCACCAATCATTGTAATAATAACAAAAGATTATATACGGGTACTTGAGATAGGGATTGCCGAATGCCGATTAGCGATGGCATTGATATGCCGACGGACTTAACGTTGTACAACGTACAAAAACAAATATATATTATAGTATTATAATACGAGCCTTACTCCTTAGCCGACAATATCAGTCGGCAGTATTTATATTTCTTGATTGGTAAATTCTCAACTGCCGACTGCCGGGACCCGTCCTATATTAAATATTTATTTATTTATTTTTTTTTTTTCAAAAAGTATAATTTCCAACGGACAACGGCTCCCTGAAATTGCCGACTGATAATTACAAAAAATTCAACAGGGGGGGTGTGACGACCCACCATACCCCCATTGCCGCCGGCCCTGATGACAAAATAGATCTATTTATTTAATATTGGCTAATGGCTATATTATTGAAGATATTTCAATAATATTGAAAATATTAAAACTGTTTTGTGTCACATTGCATCTCTATTAACTTCTCAGTTAGTTCTGGTGTGCCTTATGGTTCCCAATGAGGTCCTCTTTTATTCATAATATGTATCAATGATTTACCTCCATTTTTTCTAACGCAGATCGATATACTTATTTACTAATGATGCAAAAAAATTGTCTTTGATTTATTCGCCATCAGATGCATTCAAACTTGGATGAATTTGCATTATGGTGTCGTTAAAATAGTTTATCAATAAATGTAATTTTATTACTTAATACCGTTTCGCACGCGTCGATGATCCCATTACTTTTGAATACAAAACTGATAGTTGTTCCGTCACAAGGGCCACTTCAATTAGAGATTTAGGGATTATTATTGATTGCAATTTGTCTTTCACTTCTCACATAAATACTATAACCAAAATAGTCTCTAAGAATTAAGATGCTCGGCTTGATTATCCAAAATTGAAAATACTGTTAATTTTAAAAATCTTAATGCATTGAAAACTTTATTTTTTGCGCTTGTTAGATCTCATCTTGAGTTTGGTTCAACAGTCTGGTCATCTAGTTGTATCACATTTATTAGTTTTATTGAAAATGCACAACATCAATTCTTAAAATTATTGTGTTACAAACTAAATTTTCCATTTATTTCAAGTAACAAGTATAATATGTGAACAAGTGCCGCTTTATATCTTGTCAGGCAAGAAGAAAGGTTGCAGATATTATGTTTATTTATGATTTTTTGAATGGTCACATTTTTTCCCCGATCTGCTTTCTATGATTGAGTTTAATATAACAAATCACCGTTTAAGAAATTCAAACTTATTATTCATGTAGCAGTCCTGTAAAGTATTTGAATAAATGTATTCAAATACTATTTTTTTATTCCAATACTATTTTAAATACTTTTTGAAAAAATATTCGAATACGTATTCTGAATAATATTTTTGTTTTTTTTTATTCATTTAATGAATGTCATGTACTATTTTATAAAAATAATTGTAACTTCCTTCTTCACTTCCTCACTTCCTCACTTCCTTCTTCCCTAGACCATTAAAACAAGCAAATCTTACTAACTGATTAGGTATGTATAGATTTGTTCTTTATGTCGCGTATTGTTTTGTAAATTAATTAATCATTTAACTTTATTATGTTATTACTTATTATTGATTTAGTGTTTGTTACTTTGTTATTATTATCATATTTACCGTTGTCTAATTATTATTTTTTCTGTATTTACATTATTAATTATAATTGTCACTTTAAAATACTTAAAAATGTAAATCTGATATTGCTAACACAAAAGGACCATTACCCATTTAATTTATATAAATAAATAAAAAAAATTACTCTAGACGTGGTGAAACGAAAACGGCGTTAGGATAGTTCGGACTTGCTTTTTGAAAATATAAATATATGGATTTACATTATTTTAACTTTTAAGACTAAAGAGTAAATTTATGTCAAACAATTTATGGAAAAAACTAAAAAGAACTAATAAAAATTGAAAAGTTTATATAATAGCTTAAAAAAAGTCAAGATATTTTAAAAATTATACCCTGTGCCTATAGAAAACACGAATACCTACAAATATTTGGTGAAAATCTAAGGTAACTACGATTAACCGTTTTATAATAACAACAAAATAAGAAAATCGTTAGTTAACGGTCATTACGGGTGAATACTTATACCCAATGTATTAAATATTTGAACTTTTTTAGTGAGGTACATTTTTAACGACTTATAAGGAACTTTTTATTCAATTTATGAACGAGTAAAACAATTTATTGACAATAATTAATAAAAAAAATCGAATGGCTATAAATAGCTCAAAAAGACAAAAAAAAAAAAATGTAATTTATGGAAAATTGTCATAATATAAGCATTTTGTGAAAATTTAAAGTATCCATGGTTTTTAGTTTTTGAGTAACACCGAAAACCGGCCTTGCAGGGTAAAAATCCCTTAATTATTTTTTTTGTTGGGGGTTTTGTTTTGACGCTTCTGAAAACTACTAGGAATTTAGGGTCTAGGACACTTCGCCGAAACGGTGGCGGCGAAGTGTCCGGGTCCGAGGAATTTATATTTAAAATCTAGATTTTCACAAAAAAAAAAAAATAGGTACCTGGTATAGTAGAAATGTTTCCATGTATTTATAATCTAATTAATTTTTTATTTCATAATAATATTAACATATTATATATAATATAAATTAAACTTATAACACCACACTTACGTAGACACGTAGTCATATTATAATATCGTTGACTAGTTAACATACATTTAAATTTAAATCTTATATTGTTATTTAAAACAAAACAAATGCAACTTTCTTTTAAATAATAAGTATTTTATAAAATAATCTTAAGAGTTCCTGCTTACTTATACTTACTTATAGCTAAGAAGTAAGTACCTTCATAAATGTACAACAATTAAAAATACAAACTTTAGAAAACTTAAAATAAAAATATATTAAGACATTTAAAAAAAAAAAATCTTTGAACATGTTCACTCTTCAGACAACTATGTAATAAGTAATAACTAATAAATTCGAAGTATTATTAAATTATTATCATAGCAGATGATTATCGAGGTAGTTGTAGATGGTTAGGTCATGGTAGCAACCATAGACTTATAAACCAAAACGGGGTTCACATAATCACATAGAGTGAGCAAGAAGAGAAACAAAGTACTAAAATGTACTGTTCCTTATGCGGGCTTTATTCGGGCAGCCTCCTTCACTAATTTTTGTTCTTTCCCTTTTAGTATTATGGTTACAACTTACATGATCGCCTAGCATTGATTTCAGAGCGGAGTGGAATGTGCTGTTCATTAGTTTATAGGGTATGGCAGTGTTCGGAAGGAACGAGTTCCAAATGGAACGGATGCCTAGAACGAATTCCTATTTATAAAAAAAAGAACGAGAAAATGAACGAGTTCTTCTTTTCAAGGAAAAATAACGAAATTATTCGTTCCTTTCTAGTTCCGATAATTTACACAGATATGTAAATAAATGATATATTATTTTCAATGTGTATAATGTATATAAGTATATTGCTAATTAGTGATCGTTATCGAGTATCGACGTTAATAATTGTTACTTATTAGTTATTAGTCACTTTATTAATATTTTTCAAGAGTTATAAGTTATGATTTATATAAAAATGAGTACTTATATAAAATTAAAATATAATAATTTAAAACAATAAACGATAAGACAGTCTACTTACGTCGACCAACAATTATTTAATTTTGTAGAAAATCTCAAAATAGAATTATAAAATATGTATCTACTTGTAGGTATATATTATAATTAAAAATAACCTTACCTGTGGTTGAAAATATTGTTATCAATGTCGTGGCACCTTTTATCTATTTTGTGGTGCCACTAAACGTTTACGGTTTGTCGTGGCAATATTATCACTCAAATTATGTGAAATGAGAATTAGGTAGTAAGTAGTAACTACTAACTAGTAATAACTTACGATAGAACTACTGAAGAATAGAGACTTTCAAGTAGTCAAGTATCAATATCTTATATATGGGTATAACGACTGGACAGTAGACGTTGAACTTAAAGTTAGTCTTAGTACGACTGATCATTTACTGATCGATATCGTCTGTTTTATTATTAATATTTAATAGGTATTTAAAAATAATCTGAAAACTTAACAGATTCATCATGTCGTCGAGTGATTGGAATGAAGTAAAATTGTTGGCTGCTGACTTCCAACGCATTCAGTTGACCACTTCGTCCCAGAGGTACTTTTTGTTACCATATACTTTTCTTTAAGTACTCATACTACATAATAAAGGCAGACAATCTCATTTTATTTTGTTATTTTTTCGTTTTTTAAGACTAGGGGAAAGAAATTGTGTGGAAATAGTTGCAAAATTAATCAGTACCAAGTTACTCGATGTAGTGTTCACAACTGATGGTAAAGAATATGTAACACCAGTACATTTGACTAAGGAATTAAAAGATGAAGCCTTTGTCCAAGGAGGTGTGTATTTTAATAAATATCTAAATATTTTTAACAAATATTCTAAGTTACAATAAATTGTATGTGTATTTGTATGAGATGCCTGCCTTGATGGCTTGTTTATGTGTTTGTTGACGTATCTGATTAATTAGCAATGAAGAACAATATAACAAAAAATATAAGACTATTTATAAATATCTATAGGATAAGTATTAACAAAATAAAAAATGTATGCTTATTTAAGTCACTTTTTGGTTATGATCCAAGTTATCAATTATTCTTTGACTTCGATCTATAGAATTGATATTGCATTGTCTGTAAAACTACGATACAAAAAAAATATTAGATACATATTAATTTAGTAATCAGAGTAATGACAATATATTTTCTAGGTCGTATAAATATACTAGATGCTGCTAGAGCTTTAAAAGTTGATCCAGACGTTGCATCGAACTTGTGTGAAAAATTAGCCAAGGATGAACCTGATGATTATTGTATTGTTCATGGTCAATTGATTGGATTCACTTATTTAGATCAGATTGCTGAAGACGTACTTGACAAACTAGAACAAAATGGACACATAAATTCACTAAAAATATCTCAGCAATTTGATTTGCCTGTGGATATAATTGATTCGGTAAAATATAAAAATAATTTTATCTTCTTCTTGCAATATTTGTAATAATAATAATAAATAATTTACAATTCAGATGCTTGAAAATCGCAATAAAAATTTGGCTTTTAATCTACACAAAAATAAAAACAATCCATACTTATATTACACCGATTCTTACTTTAATTCTATTAAAAGAATTGTTAGAGGAGCTCTTCTAGCTACTACTCGGCCAGTCTTATGTACAGCTATAATAAATCAATGTTCTCTTGATGAAAAAGAATTTTTTAGTAAGTACAATTATTTATTATTTGTCATCCACACAGTAATATTTAGATACTTTCTGCTAACCCAACTCATGAAATTATGTACTAACAATTAGAAACAAATCTTCATTCTTATTCTTTTTAAGTTTAATACTTACAAGACAGATGATCATCTCTATTGCATATGAAAACCTAAATTATATGATCAATGATTTACTTTGTATATTTCAGCTGTATTTGAGAGTTTGTTAGCAGAAAAACAAGTGCCTGGGATGTTAACTGATCGAATTGGAAATTCGTGTACATATGTTCCAAACATACATACTAAAACTCTAAATAATTGGGTTATGAATTTCTACACCAACAATAATTATTTAGGTATATAATTATTTAAGTATTGCAATGATATTTGTGAATCTATGTCAACTGTAACTATTTTTAAGAGAAGAGGTAGCAAACAATTGCCACCCATAATAGTTTTTTTTTTTTAAAAATATGTTGGAATAGAAATAGTTTTTTTTAGTTCTATTTCAAATCCCTTCAAGTGTTAATTAATATCCTACCACCTGGTAGCAATTGACCGAATACTAATGTTACTGTTTAAAAATGTTACTTACAAACATTTGCAGATTATGAAGCAATGAATAGTGTTGGTATAACTGATCCTATTTCTTATATTTCACGTATGCAACTTGGAAAAGAATTAATTGCGTTGACCACATGTTCTGTTGGTCCTAAAATATTAGATGATATTTCTGCTGCTATAGAGGAATGTATTTCCACCGGAACTTGGATTGATATTATGGTTTGATTTATCTTCTCTATTTTTTCATTTAAATATAAATATTAAATGTATATAATTGTTTAGGATTTTGTACCAGTAGTTTTTGACACTAAAGACGGAGTATTGGTCTTGGAATATTTGTTGAAAAAAAATAAAATATCAAAGGGTTTTCAAATTTTTGATGATACTGCATTGGTAACCGATAAATTTATAGAAGTGCAATCTGAACGTATAATCAATACATTAGATGCAAAAGTAAAAAAGGTATAGTTAACTATTACTGTGGTCTATATAATATTTTTTATAGTAATTAATTTATTATAAACAACAAACCTTATTGTAGAAATTATGTTAATTTTAGATTATTGAATCTGGAGAATATGCAAATGCTTTGATAAATTGGAAAATTCAACAAAAACTTGCAGAGGATAAAAATCCAGAACTCAGCCGAAAAGAGGAACGTAAAAAAAAATCTGGTGGAAAACATGGTGGTGGAACACAGGTAATTCATTTTGATTTAAAAATAAAAATATGATTTTTAAGCAGTTTTAATAAATAGTTTAATTTGCTGCTATTATTTATATTTGATGCTCACTACGATATAATTAAATAACAAATCTCTCTTATTTTAGGGACGAGAAACTAAGATAAAGGCTGTTAAAAAGAAATATGGACAAAAATCAAAACAACATGATTCTGATTCTGAAGAACAGGAAAATAAAGTAGTTGCTTGTGAACAATTTATGATGGAAATTGTAAACTCAGATGAAATTAGAGAAAATTTAGAAAACGAAGAAACATTTAAAGATGTTGACGAAGACAAAAATTCTTTAATAGAAAAGATTGTTTCATATCTCTACCCGTAATACATATATGTTATAAAAATTAAATTGAAATACATAACAACAATTAAATGTAACTTTTTGTTTTAGAATTTTGAATAAAGAAGCTCTGAGGAGATCACAAGAAATTTATGATCAAGTAATGGCAAACCGCATGGGTGATCGGCGTAAAGTGCATCAGGAGTTTCGAGACAAACTATTATTACTTTTGTCTGATTTACATCAATATATTAAAGGTATTCAAAAATTTGATAGTGCAGAAACTCAAGGACAGCTCACTTCATTCTTGTTAAAATCGATTGGTGGAGAGATTGTAGAAATAGTTAAATGCTATGTAGCACAGAATAAAGAACATAACTCAGAGGTAGTATATAATATTAATACCTCTATGAACTATGAAAGTATGTGCGTATGTATATGTTTGTACTTAAGTGATGATGTATATTTCGTGTACGTGTGTATGCGTGCGTGTGTGTGTGTGTGAGTATGTTTATTTATACTTATGTACGTATGTAATATGTAAGTATATGTGCGAATGCTTACATAGAGTTGAGGTAAAGGAAAAGAATATCATAAAGGTTCAATATAGTCGAATCAATTGCACACCAGAATATTATATAAATTGTTTAAAGTGTAAATAAAAGGGGAGGTAATGTATTTAAATGGGGAGGGGTAAAATATATGTCGATCACGTGGCGGATTGGGCGGCTGTGATGAGTTTATGTGTGTTGATGGTTGCCGACATTGATTAATTTATACTAGTTTGGGAGGTGCATGTACTTTGAATTGCCTATACAGAGGTGCCTATGCTTTTACATGTAAAATTTAAGGGGGAGGTGCTGCTGAACGCCCTAAATCATCCTACTGACGGTTACAGTAATACAGTTATAATTTATAATATATAAGTACCTACCTAAATGTTGTGCCTGTTTCAATTAAATATGTAAAGCCCCTCCAAGTCAAAAACTGAAATTGTGACTATGGTTCTACCACATCTACAGGTATTACATTTTTAATTCATCAATTACAAGGTAAATATTTGCAGAAGATTTTAATTCTTGTTTGACTAATATAAACAATAAAGCATTTAGTCTATGCTGTAATGGGTAATGAATCATATCAAAAAAAAAAAAACTATTTTACTATAATGTATTAATGGGTTGTTCATACTAAAAATTGCATACTCACCGTGTGTAAAATATATTTTTATTTTTAATTATAATGAAATATTTATGTGACACTGTGTTATCAATTCATACAGTAATGTATCACTTATGAATGTAGTTGTACTTGTACGTATAATTATATGAAGTAATCTAAGTCTAAAAAGTGTTGGATTAAAAACGAATATAAATATAATGGATCAAATTTTACAAATTGGGTACTTTCAGTGCAGGGCACTGTTTGTACTATTGTTGTTAAAAATAATAAAATTTCATAATGAAAAAATTAATTAGTGAAATTAATAGTGGATAATGATTACATTGTTAATCACAGTGTATAATTAATATCACTAATTTATTTTTTCATAGTGAAATTTTATTATTTTTTACATCAATAGTACATCATCTTAATCCTTAAATAATGAAAAATTCAACGAGTGTAAATTTAATGAAACGCATGAATATTTAGTTATAAATAAAATCCATATTAACTAAAATCATCGGTTAATCGTAGATTAATTAAACATTGGGTTTAATAATATGAATACTTTTGAGTAGGTACACGACCGATCATTAAAGTACATTATGAATTACAAACAAATTATGTATCTATTACTAAGGTAAAAATTAAAAGTACCTATATAATATTATACTTACATTAATATTTTTTTCAAGGACGGCAGTAGCCGATGACGCCAACGGCGTCGTGAGTTCGTGTCGTTCGTGACTCATGACGATTAAATAACGGTCATTTACAGAAATGACGATTAAATAACAGTCGATCATCAATTATAAAAATTATCGATAAATTATTTGATGTATTTGGTACAGAGTGATAAATACGAAAACACAAAATTTCTACTAAAACGGTTTTAAGTTTTTGTAGGTTGGTATTTAGTTTACTTTTTTCTTTTGATAACAATTCTTATCATACTCCGGGAGAACTATAGTATGTTCCCGTATGGTCACAGAATAGGTGAAATTTGAAATAATTGATGAAATTTCATCTATTCTGTATGGTTCATACCACAATTTAAGATAAAAGTAAATTTATGAAATTTACGAGTTCCGTCGTTAATAGTTATTAGTTAATTTAACTGCAATTGATTTAAAATAAATAAAATGAAAAATAAAACCTGTAGTGCAAATTTGTATTAGTTTTTAGACAGAACAATTTTAGTAGGTATATAAATATATAATATTTTTTATAGTTTTCTACTTTCCTAGTTATATGTTTATTTTTTATTTGTATAAACCTTTTATTTTTACAGTTTAGCACAAATTAAGATAGTATAACATTTTACATTTGAGCTGTCTGGTAAGTGGTAATTATTAATTAATACCTACCACAGACAAATGTTTTTTATCATATTTTAGTCTAGTTTTCCATCTTAATCCATGTGTATTTATTTAAATTCACCTTTCTGTAATTAATACCAACCAACCAACCATTAGAAATTCTTATTAATTTCAGTAAATTGGGTGATTTGTTATTTGGATTTTAATCTATTCTGTCCCTTTTAAAAGCTTTGAACAAATTGACTTTTTTTATTAGCTACTTAAAGTTTTTAAAATGTTATTATGTACAATATTTGTTTTAATTGCACAATAAGTTATTACAATTAGCTGTCATCAGTTAACGATCTTGGCTATTCTGATTCTCGTTGAAACATTGCTACCTTATACATATACAAGAATATTAGAGGACTCTTTAGTTTTTATTTAAAACTATGATGTTCTAAGGTTAATGTTTATTGTATATTTTAAAGGTTTTACAATGTTTTCTAAATAATTAAGGTTGATTGAGTGTTTAAGACTGAAGATTTACGAGATAATCATGAACACTCATAATTTTGTCAATTTTGATAACAAACAATTAGAAATAATATTATCTAATTATTGCCGAAGGTAAAGTAGGTAGTATAGACATTAGTAAATATTTTTTCTTATAATTATTATAATATATATTACAATAAATTGTATTTTTTTCTTATTTTCAAGATCAATATTTGACAAAAGAATTTCCTAGCCAGTATTCATTTTTTTCAATACCTTGCATGTGTAATTATAGGTGATACATTGATCAACTGTGATTATGGATGATGTAAATTATTTAGGTAACTATATTCATGATAACCAAATTATGACTTAAAATGTAGTAAAATTATTTAATTTCCAATTTAATTTAATGTTTATCTGGGTAGTTCTAGCTCCTATTTGGAAATTTAATATAATATAGAAGTCTCAATTATGTAACAAAATCCCTTTATTTATCATTGGATAAAATGTAATACCTACCCCTTAAAGGTGGTTGATTCTATGTAAATATTGTCATATTCAGTAATAAATATGTAATTTTAATAGAAAAAAAAGGGAGTCAAGTGGATGTCACTCTGCTGTACAGTAGGTTACAAGTAGATCACTGTATAATGGATGGTATTAAATTTGAATTCAATGATATATCATTGTATATGAAAAACGATTCTGAGCGGGGACGCTATGTCAGTCTAGGATATTTGAAATTATATTGATATTATTATTTTACGGTAGCTGCTAAGTTGAATTAATATTATTCATATTATTTAATTATTAACATAAAATTATCAGTGATGCTAGAAAAATATTATAATATATACTTGTACTCGTTAAAATTGATTTTAATATGTAATTTCGTCTAAATTGGAATTTAAAATGTCTATAAAAAATAACTGTGTTTATATATTTTTTAGATTTTTTGATTACAGTATGTACTATTTATTAGAATCTTTATTTTAAATTTTCAATCCTTAGTTATAAAAACTGACCATTTTATAATTGTTTAATTACAATAATTTATAATTTTTGAGATTTTGATGTATTTGGTCAAAATTCGAATTTTAAATGCTTTATAAAAGAAAATTGTGCCTATGTACTTTTAATATTTTTCAACTGATATTGTATTAATATATCAGGAGCCTTGTATTAAATTTTTACACCTTTTGGCCCAACAGATAAAACTTTATTGATATTTATTGAAAAAAAAACTAAAAAAATTGAAAACTGAAAATGTCCGTAAACAGCTCAAAAAGATTCAAAATATATTCAAAATTTGATGGTGTATAGAAAATGCTTATATAAACATTCAGTGAAATTTTCATGCATCTACAGTTATTCGTTTTTGAATTGCAACAAAATAAGAAAATCGCTACATGAGAAATCGAGTGAATATCTAATCTTGTAAAAATTTAAACTTAAAATGCTCATAAAAATTTATTATGACTTGTTTATAAACTTTTTTTTATTGATAAAATTAGGCAAACTTATGAGGAATCTTGTATTACATTTTCAAACCTTAGATATAAAAAGAAAAACTTTTATGAATTTCTAACTCAAAATAAATTGCACATTTTCGTCATTTTTACGTATTTTGTCAAAATTTGAACTTTGATTACCTATAAAAAAAAATTGTGACTACGGATTATTAATATTTTTCATCTGCCTTTGAAACTATATATTAGAAGCCTACTATTAAATTTTCAAGATTTTTTACCCAACAAATAAAATTTTATTGACATTTATAGAAAAAAAAACTAAAAAAATTGGAAACTGAAAATGTCCGTTAACAGCTCAAAATAAGTCAGAATATTTTGAAAATGCTATGGTGTGTAGAAAATGCATATATAAACATTCGGTCAAAATGTCATGTCTCTACGGTAATTTCTTTTAGAGTTATACCAAAAACCAAAATCGATTTTGTCGAAAATTGGTTTTCCGTAAAAATTCCCGTTTTTCCCTTAATTTTTCATTTGTTTTTCCAGGCGCTCATGAAAACTACTGGGAAATTTTAACTTTTGACCCCCCAAAGTACCAACTAGATTCACTTTCCTATCAGAAAAGGTACTATTAAAGAAAATTGAAGCATTTTTTCTGTCCTAAAACGTGATGACAGACACAAAAATAAAAAAAAAAGTAAAAAAAAAAATAAAAAAAATAAATAAAAAAAAAAAACACACATCATTGTAAAATCAATACATTCATCGCTCCGCTCAGAATCTAAAAAAAAAAAATATTTATGTTAAACATACCTATATATGTTTTTCTCATTACTATGATACATACATTTTATAAAATGCATTAAAATAAAACTAATTTAAGTAGGTTGACAGGTTTTTATATTGGTAAACTATATAAACAATAAGCATAATATTTTTATTATAGACATAACTCTCTTAATAAGCTAGTTTTATAGATTTATGATGAACAAGCATCGAAAATTAAGTTAAATGTAATCTGTATTTACTTACTAATTACAACTTGTAATGTTGCCTTCTGCTTATTAAAAATAAATAATTTAATTATTTTGATTAAATAAGGCTCTATATCAGTAAAACAGGATATATTAAAATACTATACATTTTATTTTTAAATTTTCTGAAACTATTATAGTATACTATGAAATTAATGATTTCCTAATTTAATTGTATCTCTTAATTTTTAATCACTTATTGGTAATTACTTTTAAAAATGAATACAGATTGAATATGACTGTTGACTTTGTATGATGAAAGCAGTGGCATGGTGAACGGTAATTTCAGAGGCAATTGCCTCAGAGATTTTTCTTAAATAGAGGGGTGGGCATGTGGGTCCCCGAGTAAATAATAATATGATATACTCAATAGGTAGTCAATAATGATCTGAAATATAATTAGTTATATTATATTAATACATTATTAGTCTATTAGACATTAATACTTGGGATATTTGTAACTTACCTCTGGAAAATGTTCAGTTCGCAACGCCAATGGATGAAGGCAATACCTAATACTTATTAATATTAAGATAATTACTACCTTTAACTTAAATCAATTGATTGTATGTAATCCAAATATGTATTGAATTCATACTTAATGACACTGAAATTAATTTTATAATTCACTACTTAATATTAGGATAGGTTAATACATAGAACATACATAGTATGTATGTGATTTCTTTATTAATTTTTTTAAAATTATTTGGATCATGGTTTTTTATAGGTAAAGAATTTGACAACTACTATGGTGTTGTTTTTACAAACAACAATGAAGACAAAATAAATAGCTCATATCATTTATTAAATACAGAAAATACAGAGAAGCAACATGTAAAAGTATGCCAAGGTAATTAAGGTTTACATTATAAATGTATTTCAATAAAATTGTATTAATCTTGTTATTTTGTTTTAGTGTTTTTAAGAAAAGTATTTTCATTATTGATACTTCAATTATTTGCGTTCAACTTTATGGGATTTTTTTGTTTATTTACACCAAAAATACGTTTTTTTATTTATAACTTGTAAGAAAAGAAATATTAAAATATAATTAAATTTTCAATCCTTGCTTTAGTCCCTATATTAATAATTTTAATTGTTTATGTTTCAGTGAATATATGTTATCAATTACATTAATATTAAATGTGATTGTACTTATTTTTTTACACATGAAACGCAAGCAGTATCCTGCTAACCTTATAATCTTAATAATTTTTGTAAGTATGCAAGATTTAAAAATTTAATTCATAGACGTAACCTTTTAATACTATTATTGAGCGTGATATAGATGCAATTATGTTGTATAACATAACATAAACTGTAATTTTAGAATTTCATTAATTTTAAAACCTTAAATATAGACTGTTATAGAAGCTTGTACTGTAGGAATTGTAGTCACATCATTTGATTTATTTATACTGCTACAAACATTATTACTCACCTTAGTTTCAATGATAGCAACAACATTATATTTGAGTAAGACAAAGAGAGTGGGCTTGTCTATGACTGAATATTGGTGAGTGTTTAAAGTTTAATAGCTATTAGTATAGTAATAGCGTTTTAATATTAAATCCGGTCCAGTAACGTCATTTCAGTTTTCAATTGAAATTTGAAGGGGACAAAAGTTTTAGCCAACCCAAACAGGTAACTGCTCGCAGATACATAATTGTATGTTCTTTTTCCTTCATAGAACACACACATGCATACCAATTTTAATGCACATCCCCGCATGCGTCAACATAAATATATTCCAACTATTAATTATTAATTATCTATTTATTATTGTGACAATAATTATTTCTTAGGTACACAATATACCTAATATTTTCTCATATTATAAAAATAGTCATGTTTTTGTGCTAATAAAATATAATAATGGTTAAACGGAAACAGCCAGGCATCGGCCTGCTTTTAAAATTTGACAGGAGAAAGTACTCACCCCAAATGACGTCACTGATCCGGTCACTTTATATGCATTTACTTTATAAACAAGTTATTTATTTTTAGCGTTTTGCTGATTTTTACAATATTTTTGTCCGGTGTATTAGTACAAATAATACTGGGCAGTACTACGTATGAACTCATATTCTCGATTATCAGTTCATTATTATTTTCAATGTTCCTAGTGCATGATGCTCAGGTAAAATATTATAAGAAATACCGTTTTTTATTATTACATAATGATGTATAAATTATTATATTAAATTCTTGTTCACAGAAATTGATGTGGAAATTACATCCCGAAGATTATGTTTTTGGTACCATCAGTATATATTTTGATATAATCAATTTAATTCCTTATGTACTTCATAAAGTTTACAGCTTTAGGTTATAAAATATAATTATTTGAAAATCAAAAGATGTATAAATTATATAACTGTTTCTATTGTTATATATTTATTTTTAACAAAATAATACATATTTTTTGGTTTATGATGCATATAAAAAAAATTATTTATAAATAAAATTATACTATAACAGTTATCTTACAAATGTTTACAAGATGTACTAGAAATAACAAAAAACATTTCAGTCAACATAGCTATAAATATTTTTTCTCATGACTTGGTATTCTTTTTTGCATTAAGGAAAGCTTGTAGTTGACCTGTACTTTCTAAATAATTCATAACCACTTTTTCTTGAGTTTCAGGTGTTGTTGGCGAGTATCTAACATATTCCATGCTGAATTCTCCTTTACCTTGGGTTAATGATCTTAACTCTCCTGCAAATCCAAACATGCAGTTCAATGGCACCTCAGCATAAATTGTTACCCAATCAGAAGTTCCTTCACTTCCACTAATGATACCGTTACGTTTATTAAATTGGCCCATTACAGATCCTTGGAATTCTATGGGTACTACTGCTTCAACTTCCATGATTGGCTCTAATACTTGCCAGGCTGCTTCTTCATATGCTTGTTTAATAGCACCTTGGGTAGCTAGTATGAACGCAAACTCACTAGAGTCCACAATGTGATGAGCTCCATCTAATAACCTCAGACGTACTCCTGATATTCTATGTCCGGAATATAATCCTTTTTCAGCCATTATTTTGAAACCTTTAATTATTCCAGGAATGAACTGCTTAGGTACATTAGGTCCAGATGTTTCATCGACAAAATCTAAATTTGTATTTTCATTTGGTGGCAATGGCTCTAAAATACCTATAACTCTGGCGTATTGCCCTTGACCACCGTGTTGCTTTTTATGGAAATAATCAAATTCAAAAGGAGACACCAAAGTCTCTCGGAATGCAACTTTCGGTTTACCTAATGTTACTGGACAATTATATTCTTTTTGCATTCTCTGACCATAAATTTCCAAATGCAATTCACCCATACCAGAAACTATAGTTTCTTTGTTATCTGCATCGTATTGGAATTTGAAAGTTGGATCTTCTTTAGTAAATCGAGCTACTGCTTTACTGAAATTGTCCCTATCTTTTGAGTTGACTGGTGAAATAGCCATGGACACAACTGGATCTGGTACAAAAATAGATTCTAATGAAATGTTGAGTTTTTTATCAACAATAAAAGTATCACCACTAGCACAATCCACACCAAAAAGTGCAAATATGTCACCAGCATAAACTTCATTAACTTCTTCCATTTGATCAGCGTGTAAGCGTACCAACCTTGATAAACGTACTTTTTTAGACGTTCTAAAATTGTATATGGTGTCACCTTTGGATAATTTACCTTGGTAACATCTCATGTACGTCAACTGACCAAATCTTCCAGCTTCCAATTTAAAAGCTAAGGCAATAAATGGATGAGTTCCATCCCTTCTAGGATCTAACAATACTTTTACAGGGTTATTAATATCATCAGTTGGTTGTAATGCTACATTTTCTACTTCTCCAGGATTTGGTAGATATGACAAAACGGCATCCAACAAGGGCTGGACACCTTTGTTTTTCAATGCTGTTCCAAGGAGAACGGGTGTAAATGTTCTTTTAATACAGCACCGCCGTATTGCGTCAATTAATTCTTGTTCAGTTGGAGTTTTTTCTTCAAGAAACATTTCTCCCAATTTTTCATCCACATTTGACACATGCTCAATTAATTCTTGACGTTTTTCTTCGGCTAATTTTTTCATATTTTCTGGAATATCTCCATATTCTATGTCATCTCCAAAATCACCATTAAAATAAATTGACCTCAAATGAATCAAGTCGACAATTCCTTTAATGTTGCTCTCATGTTCAATTGGCAGCTGTAAAAATGCAGCGTTATGTCCAAGTTTACTTCTCAAATTAGTCAAAACTTTGTGTGGATTTGCACCAAGTCTATCTAGTTTATTAATAAAAGCTATACAAGGTACATTATAACGTTTCATTTGTCTATTAACTGTTAATGTTTGACTTTGTACACCCCCTACAGCACATAGCACTAAAACTGCACCATCTAGAACTCTTAGTGCTCTTTCTACTTCAACTGTAAAATCAACATGACCTGGTGTGTCGATTATATTAATATTGTAATTTTTCCAAATTGTATAAGTAGCTGCAGATTGAATCGTTATGCCTCTCTGTCTTTCCAATTCCATTGAATCCATAGTCGCTCCCACATTGTCTTTACCTTTGACTTCATGCATTTTGGATATTTTACCGGTATAATACAAAATTCTTTCTGTCAATGTAGTTTTGCCAGAATCTATATGTGCCGAAATCCCAATGTTTCGGATGTATTCCAATTGTTTGATGTCATTGGTTTTTGAAACATTGCACATGCATCGTATCCATACATTGGCCTTTTTCAAAATGGCTTGTCTACCAAAATTAAGTCCAAAATACATTATTTATTTTGTTTTAGTATACAACCTGTAAACAATAATATCAGATTTAAGACATGAATCAAATACTATTAACATAATTAAATATAATACTAACTTATCCGTACTTTTCGTCTGGACTGTAAGAGGCAGGAGCCAGGAGCCAAGAGATTTTAAAATTATAAATATCGAGGAAACAGCATGTAGCAATATTGGGAAATTTTAAATGGTCCTCTTATCAGTATTATCCCTTATCTTTCGGCTTTGAGTGTTATCAATATAGACTTTATGCCGATAACATGCTTATCCCCAGTGTATTCTTTTAAAAAATGTACAAGACTGCGATGAATAACTTTTTCTTTTTTAATTTTTTTTGTTAAGTGTAAAGTATAGATAGGTATACCTTAAATTGGCTATTTGAATAATTAAAAAAAAAACAGTGGTAAACTCAATAGGTACATACGATAAATTGTATGACTGTAAGTATGAGTGTTATAGGTACCTAACCAGTAACCATTGTTATAAATACCTATTAAAATAATATATAAGTAATAAGTATAAATACATTTATAATCAATAATATACAATACCTATGATCGCCACCGCCAAGGGAATTTACACATCTAAAATTAAATTGTTAACTTTGATCCTATTACCCGTCTGCAAAGTACATTGCATTTGGGGGTGGGGGCTAAAGTCCTACTTTGTTAATATTGAATAAGCTTAAAACAAAATGTAGGAAATGTTTGGGGGGCTAAGCCCCTAAAACTACACACTTTTTGCGCCTATAAACACAAACACGATTTTTAATTACATGATTATTTATTTAAATAACAAATATAGAATATAAAATAATAAAAACATGTTTTGTGTACTTAATAGGTATAGGTTCTAGACTTAGGTACCTAAATGATAACAAACAATGCGGTCAACAAGAATACTGTGCACAATGTTACATAATATTATTGTGACTTGAGATTTGTGACACCGTGGAATGTGTACACGGTAAATATAAATACTAGTACTTACTGTTCGAGCATTATAGTTATACTTACTGTTATAGCTTAAAATGTATGTAAATACGAGTAAATATACTCGTATACCTACTGTATACAATTTCAATGTATAAGTAAATAATAATACACTTAACGACTATAATGGCAAAACGTTTCAAGTCTATGAATAATTTCTTTTGACTTTTAAATAACAACAATTAACAAAATTGCTAAAAACGTTAATCTACTTATTTAAATATCAAATTTTGTAAAACTTCAAATATCTATAAAAAATATAAAAATATTTTAAAAGTTATAACATGTACCAATAGAGATCTATGGTAGTTGATCAAATAAACATATTATGGTGTTTAGAACATTTTTTTTGATGCAATGGATTTGATTTTGGCGTCCGCACTTTTCCAACGTTGTTTCATTTTTAAACTTTTTTAAAAAATTGAGTTAGAAAATTTTAAATTAAAATAACATATTAGTATAATTATAATGTGTAGGTACTTTAAAATTAAATTTGAAATTTGAAGCCCACAGTTTTTAAGTAGACCTATATATTTGGAAATTTTTTTTCTATATGTATATAAGTTTTGTCCTTTTATGTTAACATTAAAATTATGGTTTGTAGTCAATTTGATTCAATTTTTAAGTAAACTTCTGGCGTTTGTGCTTCGAGTACTTCGATAAAATTATAAATTAATGGGTGTGGGTTATAAAATGTATCTTTCAAATAATGATGTTAGTTTTGACACATTTTGGCTTTTGGTATCGAATGCACTAATTACATTCACTTTTCTATCAAAAAATATGCTGATGTCGAAAATCTTAGAGTTTTTAGTTTTTTCAACCTCAAACGTTAATGACAGAAAAAATAAGAAACATACAAATTATTGTAAATACCATTGCTCTCAGAATTTAAAAACTTATATTAATGGAAATTTGTACAACTCTAAATTTTTCTACCTTTAGGAAAAAAAAAAATGTAGAGAAACCTAGCATTAATTTTTTCAAGACCGATAAATAATATCTTTATTAGTTAGGTACCTTGTAAAATTGGTAAGTAATTAGCTATGTTATAACTAAGTGGCTTTCAACCGGGGTGACACGAAAATGGAAAAATTTTATTTATTATCGACTATTGCAATTCGCAATTGTTATGTAAATAGCATACCTCAGAGTTCGTATCTGTATTTTTCATTTTATTATATTATATACCTTTATTATTTGTTAGTCTATTTATTTAGCGTAAAGCATATCCACCTTTATAGTTTTTTTGACGAGGAATGCAATGAAATAATAATTTAAAAGTGTTATACTTATTCTCTTATGATACGAATAAAAGTTACTTTTATGTTATTACTTAGCAATAAAAGCTGTTTATACTTTTATTTACTAAGGATAAACGCCGTAAGTAAATTTTGATATATAATACTGACAAAATAAATAGTAATAAACAAATAATAATCAGAACAAAAGTTACATTATTATTTTATCTTAACCATATTGACCGTTAACAACATTTAACTCATTTAAAGTTTAAAGTGTCTATGTTTATTGAACCCAGCAGGTAGCAATTCAAAATGTGATTGTGTATACTTATTATTGTTATGCGTAGGCACTGTATTCTTTTATTAAATAAAAGAATAATTTTAAAATATACAGTTAAGATTGCTTATTATTGTGAAGTTAGGGTGACGCAGTGTTTGATTCTTTTTTTCGGACACAGTGCTTCGAAGATTTTCTTTTATAATTTTCAGCTTTTAAAATTGAATTTTAATCATTAACTCATATAAAACGTGATACATTCATATTTTCGTCAACGAATATAGGTAGGTAGGTACTCGACTAGGTAGGTAGTAAAAATTACAACAATTAAATGTATAAAATATGATGTATTTATTTTTTTTTGCTCCTCAACTTGACTTTTTTTTATTGTATCTCTAAAAACGCGGCCTGTCCAACTATTGGGGCCCGGGAGTTAAATCGTCAAATCGTGTTCCCGGCTTCCCGTGGCCAGCCGGCCGGCTGGCAGGGCGGCATGGTACCATTCGTAACCGCAGCGCGTTGGTCGAGAAAACGCGTCCGTCTAGTTCCGTAGTCCGCGGTCACACTGTCGCACCGACAGTGGCGCAGACGCACGACGACCGTCGACCCGTTCCGATAATTTATTTCCAATAAGCCGCACTGCCGTGCGCCCGTGCTGCTGTTTGATACATATAACATAATACGGTTTCTATTATTATTATTATTATTATTATTCTTTCTTCTGTGTTCCTTTATTTTCCATTCGCTGGAACACGGGTTACGGGTATCCCGTACAAAAAGTAAATACTATACGCTTAGCACTCAGTAAGTCAGTACTCACTGCTCAGCATCTGTCCCGCAAGAGTGTAAATTTTTTGTAATCTACATCACTTTTGGGTGACGAAATCAATTTTAATGTCAGAACTACAGTCGGCGCTATTATTAAAGAAACAACTGACTGGTAAGTATCTCAGCGGTCCGTCCGTTTCTGTTATCCTGTGTCGCGATCCGAAGCTTCGCGGTGTTTTGATGTCTATGGTCGGTGGTTCTCGCGTTGGGCATCCGTAAATACTTTCACGTGTCTTCAGGATTCCGTGTGTCCTAATTATTACTTTCTTTGTTATTCCCCGTTGATTGTTTTCAAACTTACCCTATCCGATGGTCATTTCTCGCGGGGCGAGTGAAAAAAGCGCTACAACTACCTAGACTTATTACTTAGTACTTTCGAATCAACCGGGATTTGGAGTTGGGTAAGTCAGTTGACTGTACATTAATGATATTTTATTTTTTTTAGAATTGCACAAGAACCCAGTAGAAGGGTTCTCTGCTGGTCTTATAGACGATAATGATATTTACAAATGGGAAGTGCTCATTATTGGACCTCCAGACACCTTGTAGTAAGTACCTTTTGAATTTAGCCATTTATCTTCTTATTATGATTTATGTATCTTACTTATCTATATTTGGGAATAGGTTATTGTATTAATAATCTAAATCAGTTGATCAATGGTCTATTACAACATAGACATTTTTATTTGGCCTAATTACTACACTTTGCCTAATCGTCGAGTATTTGTTACATCTACTGTCTTTATATAATTATTATATGTTTTATTTTTATAGTTAGGTAAATTTCAGATTACAAAGACTAAAATAATTGCCTTTTATAAGATAAGATAAATTACCAAATTTATAATTTTAGAATACTGATAGCTTAAGTATGTAATTTAACAACTGGGTTTAGATGCCCTGACTTATCTTGGGAAAGCACAAAATTATAGTCTTTTGTAAATTTTATCCAGGACATGCTCTCTTTTTTTGTATGAACAGGTATAAAAGTTCTTTCAATGTAATTATTAGGGTTTTTTTAAAAAAAAATGTAAGTTAATGGATTTTTAAACTATTTGATCTTGACCTTGGTTAGGATTTAATAGCCTTATCAATTATCATTTATACTAGATATATATAATAATCCACCTAAAATATGTTATAATTTTTATGATAACTTATTTTTACAGTGAAGGAGGATTTTTCAAGGCTCACGTTAATTTTCCAAAGGAGTATCCATTAAGACCACCAAAAATGAAATTTGTTACTGAAATTTGGCACCCTAATAGTAAGTATACCTGCCATTTATAAGTAGAAAAATTAGGTTTGCATAGATCTATTAGTTTGAAATATTAAATATGTATAGGATTTAATTTAAATTAAAAAAACTGGCCTCTTCTAATTTCTTTTACTTCAGCGCCAAATAGTAAAGTATCTTAATATTTTCAAACAGTTGCTCAATTGTCTTGCACTTGTTTTTAAACCTTAATTTCGATTACAATTAACATTTGTTGATTTAAAATAGCTATATTCTAATAAATTTTAAGAGCATTTTAAATTTACCCTTTGTTAGTATCAACAATTACAGGTACTTATTATTACTACGTTATATAAAAAAAAATTTATCACCTTGTCACTGTTTGACTATAAACTGTCAACTGTTGAAAAAACAAAAAATAATATAATAGTAACATAGTTAATAATAATAATTTCATAATTGTGTACACATAAAATAAAAATAAGAAAATTGTCTAAAGATCCTTAAATGACACACATTTTATCTGTTTTAACAATACATTTTTGTTGTAAAAATTGAATGCTAGAATTAAAAAATTACTTAATTAAAATTTATTTTTAACAATATTTTTTAATAAATTATAAACTTATGGTTTTAAGATAGGTCTGCACAAATTATACATACAATATAGGGACAAGCTGATAATATACTTGCATGATTAATAGTTAAAATATAATTAAATACAATTTAAAATATTGTGAGAAGTATAACCCTTTTCCCATAAATGGATCATATACTAGACTAAACTAGATGTTCTGATATCATAGAGATACAAGGCAATACCAATAATAGATATCAAAATTTTAAATTAAAGTCTGTTGGCTTAAGTTCACCTGGTGGCAGGGTGATACCTATTAAGTACCTGATTACATTTCCACATTGATGTATATACAATAAACATCATGTACCCACTTGTAAATTGAAGAATTTCTACACTAACAAACAGAAAAAATAATACAACCAATATACCTACAATCCTTGCTCAGAATCTACAATAAATATTATAATTTCATAAATAATATGTTAAAACTAATGGATGGATTTTGAAGCATTACAATTACTAAATGATGGATTCAAGGAACTAAATCATCTTGCAATTTATTTAAAAACTTATGTTGTTTAAATAGTTGTACTCTTAGTTAAAATTAATAACTACCCCTATTTGTTATTTAGGTATTTGTTATTTTTTGATTTGAGAACAGCAATATTTTTCTTAAATTTATGGTGCAGCATCAGTTACTATGTTACTAGCTGCAAAACAATATTAGTTACATATAAATAATACAATTGTTTTCTTAGATTAAGTTGTACGTATCAATAAGTCTTAGAAATGTGTAATTTTGTTAGAGTTGTCTTGAATTGGACTAAGGGCTTCTAAAAGTTTGTCAGATATTTCTAGGATTTTTCTGGTTTCCATATGATTTTGACTGTAGACAAAGAGGTTCTCTGCTGGTTTGGCACATTACAGGTTCTTCTCTGTGCATAGTATCGTTGAGTGACCTAATTCATTTTATGTAATATAGTTACCTGAAAGATTAAAGTTTAAATTTAGTAAAACTTTTATTTGTAAAATCCTCTACAGCAGAATTATTTTAATGATATATACATATCATTTATTCAAGGTTTAGAATAATAAAAATTAAATTAAATAAAAACAGAATTATTTATTTTCTATAATTTATTGGTTTTAGTAGGTACTTATTTAGGAATTATATACATGTTACATTAATAATTCCTTCATGATTGAGTTCATTATTGATAATTTAATAATATTATATCAATATTGTTGACGTAGTATTTGAATTTTTTACTAAATCTGAAACGAATAGAGTTCTTAAGATCGCTCTTGTAACGAGCTGTGTTGATCTCTATTCTCTATATTTCTAGATATTATTTTATTAATTTTGTCACTTTTAGTTATTACTTATATAAATATTTGTTATCTGAGCTTATTGTTTAACTGAAAAAAAGATTGTTTCCATATTATTATTTAAGACATGTATTTATTAATTTATATAATAAATATTCATATTTTTTCATTTTTAGTTGATAAAAGTGGTGATGTTTGTATATCAATACTTCATGAACCTGGTGATGATAAGTGGGGTTATGAAAAAGCAAGTGAACGTTGGTTACCAGTGCATACTGTTGAGACTATATTGATATCAGTTATTTCAATGTTGGCCGATCCAAATGATGAAAGTCCAGCTAATGTAGATGCAGCTAAAGATTGGCGTGATAATTATCCAGAATTCAAACGCAAGGTTGCACGTTGTGTGCGTAAGAGTCAAGAGGATATCTAATAACAAATTTGCCAGTTGCTCTACACACATGTTACCAACGTATAAATCAATTATTGATGCCAGGGTAAACAATATAGTTCATTTTACCTTATAATGTGTATATTTATTTATATTTATCAACATTGTGTTTGTCATCAATATATTAAAATCATTTGAACTTAAAAAAAAAAAAACATTAAAGATTTCTTATTAACTATTATGTTACTAGACAATAGTACAACTGCATTATTTGTATTTCCTGTAAACATCCATGGATAAAATGAACTCTAACATCCAATTATTCGTACAAATTTACAATCTTTTTATTACTATGTATTTAAATTCCCGATTTCATTTTCTGTATTTAATACTAAACTATATTATCTAATAATAAATTGTTTTTAATACACACACATTTATACATTATTTTTCTAATAAAAGTAAATATGGAGTAAGCTTATTACTGTTATTTTATGAATCTTAATGAATAGACAATAATTTATGGTTATGATTAATTTAATATATCTATAAACATTTCAGTTGTAAGCATTTAGTTATACACTACTTACTAATTATTGCAGAATTAGTTGAAAAATAAAATTCAACAAATGTAATTGATTAAATTATTTGGTAATTATTATTTACTTTGCTCATTATAATATGACAACCAAGAACTAAGCATAATTATTAGTTTGACAATTTGTATGCAATAAGAACTATTATAGATGTTACTAAAATTAAACATATTGAGTGAGTAAGTACTGTTATTTAAAATAAAAAATAAAGTTTTCTGACTTAATTTATTTCTGACTGTCAGGGTCTTAACATATTAATCGTGTTTGTATTACAAATCATGGATAATTAGATTAATAATAATAAATCTATGTTTCAGGTATCAAAATGTAGAGCAACCAACAACATTTTATATAATGTGATTTATAAATGTAAGTTTTTTTTTGAAAAATTTAATAAAATAAGATATACTATCTTTTAAATATTTGTATCTTAAAAATATCCTATAAACCGTACTTAGTACAATACAATATTATATTAGGTTATTATCTTGAACAAATAGATATGTTACAGAATTCTTAAATTTGATCATGTTTTAAAAATTAAATAATAAAAAAGAAAGTGTACTTTTTAAAAAAGTGCTCTGATCTTCTACAAATTTGTGTTTACTTTTTATTTTTTTAGAGTGTAATCTTCAAAATTTTAGCTTGAATTTCAGTTAAGTACAATTTAATGTAGTTGCATTTATCAATGGTTTAAGCATTACTATTTACTAGGGCTAATTTAATGTAAGTATTCAAATACAATTTTAAGTCATACTTGACTAGTGTAAATAAAAACTTAATTATAATGTTATTTCATAAAATAAAAAGTATACATATGTCTAGTTATATTTTTAAAAAACAAGAAATACCTAAATGTACAGTTACATACCCACTGAAATTAATTAACATAGTGATGTCTTATGACACTTATTATATTATTTTCCAAAGTTACATCGTCATTTTATAAATTTGTATTATGTATATAGTACTAACTTATGTTCAAATGTTCATCTATTATAAGAATTTATACATACGAATTTCATGTTTTTTTTTT
Source organism: Nasonovia ribisnigri (assembly GCA_027563435.1). Taxonomy (NCBI): domain Eukaryota; kingdom Metazoa; phylum Arthropoda; class Insecta; order Hemiptera; family Aphididae; genus Nasonovia; species Nasonovia ribisnigri. The sequence goes on along the minus strand of JANEHU010004673.1, from coordinate 146,269 downwards.
TTTTTAGATGTAGGAAAATTTTTTTAACAAATTTTTATTTTTATTAATATTATTATTATTTGTAATAACTACATTTTAGGATATTATAGATCAATTATTTTAACTAATTCTATATAATATTATTATCCTATCTTTCTTTTTGTTCCTTAAAACATACTATTAACTATAATCTAGAATCTAGATGATAATAGTTGCTCATTATATTTTTTATAAACCTATTTTTATATGTTTTTTTTCGTAATTTATAATGCAAAAGTCTGTTGAATATAGAATGATTCCACTTTTGTTATGTTCAACTCAGTTGACTTAGTTAATTTAGTACAATGATAAACGCAACGAATAACCAACCCAAAAACAAAACATAATTGGAATATGAAGAACTCGCCGAGTAACTTGAGTAGTTTGAGTACTACGTCTCACTATATCAGATTAATTTTTTTTTTTTTTTTATCTTTTAGTTTAGAACTATAATAGCTCAACATTTATTTAATCAGATTAATTTTATCTCATTAAATTACAAATTAATTTATGAAGAGAGCAAAATTACTGGTGTAAACTTATGTTGTAAATTTTTTTTAAGAGCATATGCTCACTATTTTATCCACTTATCCAACTATATACATAATTTTACATAAAAATACATTTTATTGAATATTACTCATAAGAGTTGACCAATAATAGGTACAGTCATCCAATATTACCCGTACTAGACTTACAACTTCGATTGAGGGAAAAATATCTATCTACTAGGTTACCAATAAGGGGTGCTTTCTCTGCATAGCCTACTTGAGTATCTCTATAGTCTGTAGTAGATAAGGTGTATGGTACATTATCATTTATGCTATAGTCCAGGCAGGGGTGGGCAAATTGCGGCTCGCGGTCTTATTTACAAAAACCAAAATTTTTTGTATACATTTATAAAACAAATGTTTTTATAGATTACAGATAAATAAACAATAAAATTAATTAATATGAATAATAAATTAAAAAATTTTTACATTAAGCTAAATTTGTTTGCGTGGTATTTTATCATGCCTACTTTTTCAGTAAGCTTCTTAAGATCTGGTTGAATTGATGTAAGATCAGTTCTTAGTAATTCCGTGAGACGATCATCAGTAAAATTTGAACGATATTTTGACTTAATTATTTTCATTGTTGAATAAAGCGATTCACATGAATACTTACGTCGTTCCGAAAATTGATATCAATTATGCTGAACAGTTTATAATATTTTGGTAGTTTAACTATTTTATTTGAGTAACTAACTTTCGCAAGTATCGGTAAAATGTTACAAATATTTTACAAACAAATTAAGGTGTTTACAACAAGACTATTCAATACAGACTATTTTAACAACGATATAATTTCATATTTCGCAATTTAATATGTTTATCGAATGTTAGCTATCTTTATTAATTTTGTGGTATAAAAGTACAGATTAGAAGATACTTTGGCTCTTGATATAATTGCATTAATATAATATGACATATTATGTAGCTCGCGTACATAGTCATGTTGGCCAATGGCCAGGTCATGTAACCCTGCTATAGTCTATTAATCACAATCATTTTTCTGCAATAAACGGTTATTGTTTTTAAATCCATTATTTTTAAATTAAAATAACTGTTGTTTAATGGTAACAAAGCTATTCTCTTATTTACGCCTCAATGGTTGTATTCGTTGTAAAAAAAAAATTAGTACCTAACTTCGAATTATTAAAATATATTTAAAAATTGCCTATACCCAACTCCTTAAAAATCGCGTGCGCTGCGTTCTTCAGGGTACACAGTTCATACTGTAATATGTCATGAAGAGTATAACATTTTATTTTCTAATACCATTAGTTTACTAGCATGTTAGAATACGTGGTTTATGCGATTGAATGGAAAAACTATCTATTCTAATAGTTTACGTTTACAGTTTACGGTACAGGTTACCTATCAAGAACGCCGTGAAATCATAGTTTTATGTGAAAATTAACATACTACGAAGAGATGAATAAACCCAATTCAAGTAAGTACCAATTCCTAAATAAAATTCACTCAACAGTTGAATTTTTAAGATTCTTGTCAGCATTATTTTAAAGTGTTACTATTTCTTGTCAGTCATGCGTTTTTAAGTTTATTTTTTTATTATGTTAAGTGGTCTTTAAATAAATCATTAAAAATATAAAATTTGAAAGTTTACTTATAACAGTTAAATATTCTCTGGTTTAACAACAAATCCACCATTGGTATCATTGGCGCAAATCTAGAGGTACTTGATGGTGCTAGTTAAATTTTACCATCCCTAGATGATTAGTTTTAATATGTTAAAAATTAAGAATCAATGACTATCTGTATAAATCAAACATTGCTATTTAAAAACAAACAATTTTATAATAACTTAAATATTATTCGAAAATTAAAAACAAATTGTAGGTTTAATAAGACTTACCTTATAAGCGTAAATAGGGGAGGTGATTTAAGGGCTCAGCCCCCCTCCCAAAAAAAAAAAAAAAATCATCTTGATCTCTATTTGCGCATATGCTTATGTCTTAGCTATCAATTATTTTTTATAAATTATTAAATTAAATCCCCTGCAAACCCTATCAATTTTATATACAACGTTAGCGACTGACAACAATTAAGGTATAGGTACTTCTAGTGGTTCGATTTAAAAAAAGTAAAGATTTTTTATTTAATAAAGGACCTTAAATTAAAAAACTTGCCACTCGCTTGATGTGCGGATATGCAAATATAAATATTATATTGTAATTATGTTACAGTCATTGGATAACGTATAGTAATATACGCGTTTATATAGAGAGATAGAACCCTGTACAAAAGGATATGTCTATGCAATAATAATATAATATAGTGGACCGATTGGTGACCGGCGGATGACGATTGAAATGGCGCAAACAACGGACATTTTCAGCATTAACGTAGGTATTCATCAATAATACATTGTTCTTTTATAATAAACATAATATTTATTGTCATATATATATATATACACATCATATCGGCATATCGCCATAATTTAATACTAAAGCGCGTTACCTAAATACCTATAATATAGATATTATCTATACTTGTGCAACTTGTGTACAGTGTCGCGAACATAGTAACATTTTACGTGATTTCCTATGTTTATAAAAATAATTATAATAAAAAAAGTTATTACATTTTACCACAATATCATAGTTATAAGTTTTTTCTAACAAAATTAGTCAATAAATATACTTATGAATAACTAATCTTATTTTTACCCGACCCGTGAATATATCGTTATGAATTGTGGTTCTTTTCGTCTTTCGATTATTCTTAAACGATGTAATTTGTAGTCAGGATTTATCACATCAGTCGATTTCCAACGATTTAAATGAAGTTGATATTGACTTCTTACTCTTTTTCAGCCTCTTTGATTCGTCGGCTTTGTATTGATAATCGTTTTCAAACAGAGGCTTCATTAATTTCATCCATTCGATAAAGTGAGCTGTAAAATCAAAATTGTTTACAACTACCTATTAGTGGTTTTTAGTATTCCTTTTTCTGCTATTCTATAAATTAAAATTAAAAGGATAAACCGAATTAATCGTATACGTACACTATACATTTTACCATTGGTTGCTAATTTACCATTATAATATACCATTATAATTTACCATTAGGTACCTACAGACTGAATTTTTTTCTTATTGTAAATCATAGGTCTTTAAAAACCTACATATTTCGGAAAGTATTAATAATTTATAGTTTGTTTTTTTGGAAATTATAGTTGTTGTCTCCGACTTGCAAAATATGTACAACACAGAAAAAACTGTTTTGCGTGGAATAACTTTACTATAGGTACTGAAATTAAAACAACTAATGTATTTTTATAGCAATATAAAGCTATCAACGTTCCAGAATTGTTAATATGACTAACGGTAGTTCCTATTAGTACTTATTCCAAATTTGTCGTGATTCAAATATTCTAACAGAAAGTTATTTATAATAATACGGCGCATTTTGCTAACTTGTGCGGCGTGTCTACTACAAAAGTAGAATTATTAGTCTACAAACACAAAAGCTACAGCATTTGTGAAATCTGTGATTACTGATTAACAATTTGTCTTTCATTACTCGGTGTTGTTGATTATTTTTTATAAATATTTTTATATTATTTTAATTAAAACCGGCAAAAAAAAGTTAAGTGGATAATATCGAAATCGTAAACAAACTTTGTTTAAAGACAAAAAACCACTTAATGTTTTACTAACAAATGCAGAAAAGTTTGAGAAATATTTCAAAATATATAATATTGATTTGCATCATAATTTACAGTTTTATTAAATTAAATTTTTATTTTGTTCATATTAATAATATATTGATTTATATGTCCATAAAGTAGGTACCTAAATGAGTAAAAAAAACAATAAAAAAACTTATAATATGAATTATAAGCAGGGCTAAAGTGGCATACACTCAATTGTATCTTTGTGGAAGAGAAGGAGGAGGAGAGTTCATGAAATTATTAAACAATATTTAAAAAAAAAGCACATATTATTATAAAACAAATATTCTTTTCTTTGCTCAAAATCTAAAAAGTTCAAGAGGATCTCTATCCCATATTTGCCGTGGTGAGGTCTCTTACGGAGGCGTAAAATGTGGCAATGCTTATATATGTATTGTAATTACTGATTTCAGTAAGTATGTTGTATTGGCGTGGATATTATGTATAATTTTAACACATCTCGCTAGGCGTACCAAATATACCCACAGACTCCCTTGTCGTGCAATTTTAATATTTTTTTTAATAGGATTTTGTATGAATATATATACACAAACTCGAAGTAAATTACTTATATATATATCATTTTCCATTCTAGGTTTGCCAATTTATAGAGCTCAAGTAATCATATCGCACGTGTGTGTAATAACAAATTCAAAAATTAATAATTATCATATTGTATGCATGCATTTCAATTAGCTATAGGTATATTATTATTATTAATTTTAATTAGCTAAGTTTCAAAGTTGATACAATGGTACTTGTTAGTTGTCGATAATCTCTAACTACCTAATTCTCATGACCCAATAATAATATGTTGTTTATCTCCGGCTACCGATAACCTATGCGTGAGTATTTATCGGTTAACTATATCGACTGTATATAGTGTATATAGATCATAGCAAATTAAGGGATGTTTTAAATTTTAACTGTCCGATTGAGTGACCCCACCACGTGTTTCTAGGTCAGCTATTCCCAAAGTGTGTTCAGTGGTACAATCTCAAGGGTTCCGCTAAATGTAAATATTGATAAAATTATTTTATATTAGGTATACTTGGAAAAAGGGAGTCAAGTGGATGTCGCTCCGCTGTACAGTAGGCTACAAGTAGATCACTGTACTATAATGGATGGTATTAAATTTGAATTCAATGATATAATATCATTGTATAAGAAAACGATTCTGAGCGGAGACGGTATGTCAGTCTAGGATATTTTAAATTATATTGATATTGTTATTATACGGTAGCTGCTAAGTTGAATTAATATTATTCATATTATTTAATTATTAACCTAAAATTATCAGTGATGCTATAAAAATATTATAATATATACTTTTACTCGTTAAAATTGATTTTAATATGTAATTCCGTCCAAATTTGAACTTAAAATGTCTATAAAAAATAACTGTGTTTAAATATTTTTTAGATTTTTTGAATACAGTATGTACTATTTATTAGAATCTTTATTTTAAATTTTCAATCCTTAGTTAAGAAAACTGAACATTTTATAATTGGTTAATTACAATGATTGATAATTTTCGAGATTTTGATAAATTTTGTCAAAATTCGAACTTTAAATGATTATAAAAAAAATGTGTGCCTATGCATTTTTAATATTTTTCAATTGCTATTGTAATAATATATCAGGAGCCTTGTATTAAATTTTCATTATTTTTGGCCCAACAAATAAAATTTTATTGATATTAATAGAAAAAAAAACTAAAAAATTTGAAAACTGAAATCGTCCGTAAAAAGCTGAAAAACAGTCAAAATATATTCAAAATTAGATGGTGTATAGAAATAGCTTATATAAACATTCAGTGAAATTTTCATGCATCTACAGTTATTTGTTTTGAATTGCAACAAAATAAGAAAATCGCTACATGAGAAATCGAGTGAATATCTAATCTTGTACAAATTTGAACTTAAAATGCTCATAAAAATTTATTATGACTTGCTTATAAACTTTTTTTTATTGATAAAATTAGGCAAACTTATGAGGGATCTTGTATTACATTTTCAAACCTTAGATTTAAAAAGAAAAATTTTTATGAATTTTTAACTCAAAATAAATTGTACAATTTCGTCATTTTTACGTATTTTGTCAAAATTTGAACTTTGATTACATATAAATAAAAATTGTGACTACGGATTTTCAATATTTTTCATCTGCCTTTGAAACTATATATTAGAAGCCTACTATTAAATTTTCAAGATTTTTTACCCAACAAATACAATTTTATTGACATTTATAGAAAAAAACTAAAAAAATTGGAAACTGAAAATGTCCGTTAACAGCTCAAAATAAGTCAGAATATTTTGAAAATGCTGTGGTGTGCAGAAAATGCATATATAAACATTCGGTCAAAATTTCATGTCTCTACGGTAATTTCTTTTAGAGTTATACCAAAAACCAAAATCGATTTTGTCGAAAATTGGTTTTCCGTAAAAATTCCCGTTTTTCCCATAATTTTTCATTTTGTTTTCCCAGGCGCTCTTGAAAACTACTGGGAAATTTTGACTTTTGACCCCCAAAGTACCAACTAGATTCACTTTCCTATCAGAAAAGGTACTATTGAAGAAAATCGAAGCATTTTTTCTGTCCTAAAACGTGATGACAGACACAAAAATAAAAAAAAAAATAAAAAAAAAAAACACACATCATTGTAAAATCAATACATTCATCGCTCCGCTCAGAATCTAAAAAAAAAAAATATTTATGTTAAACATACCTATATATGTTTTTCTCATTACTATGATACATACATTTTATAAAATGCATTAAAATAAAACTAATTTAAGTAGGTTGACAGGTTTTTATATTGGTAAACTATATAAACAATAAGCATAATATTTTTATTATAGACATAACTCTCTTAATAAGCTAGTTTTATAGATTTATGATGAACAAGCATCGAAAATAAAAAAAAAAACACACATCATTGTAAAACCAAAATTTCACCTAAATAATATGTAGTAATACTCTAGTACCTATAATATTGCTATAATATATTCGTTAAATTGACATTGGCGTTGCATGAAACATGAAACTTTTTCCTAAGGACGCCGTGGTCGTAAAAGCTTGGGAACCACTGATCTAGGTAAGTATACTAATAAAAAAATGATTTTTACCTACCCGAGGTTGTTTTTTATATAAAATCAAGAGATGTTTATGCAATATATTTTATTTTATAAATAATATATATATATACTATAGGAACTATAAGTATTAAAATAAATTACTAAATACAATATATTGTTTTAGTTGATATTTATCTTGAATACATTGTGGAATTGGTAATATATAGAGGTAAATAAAATATTTAAATAGCCTCGAAATAAAAATGTAGTCGAGATAATGAAGGTAATCGAGTTAGCCAACGAGTACTTAATATAGTGTATTAAGAAGGACTTAAGAGCCTGGAAGTAGTGGTAGTATAATAACTAGTATGGCTAGTATAGGTACGAGGTACCTATAACATGGGCTGGTGGATATCCGGGCATGGCTGAGACACGGTTGAGCATAAAACACTTTTTTTGCGATACGATTGAGTGAAGTTCTCGGCGTATCAAAGGAAATCGGAAATACAAAAGAAAACCTACACGATTGAGCATAAAAAGCTCTGCAACGTTTCCATATTCAATTTTAAACTATATTATGCAAAAATATTTATGTAAATAATCATAGTAATTCTAAATATTACAATATATCAAAAAATAATACGATTTCATAGTCAATATTATAGTCACATTTAATAAATCTGTTTGATACCTAATAATAATAATATTTATGAAAATAATCAAATCAAAATATGGTAGGTAGTAGGTACTAATTAAAAGAATAGCATGATATGTAAGTCAATAATATTTATATTATAATAGTACATAGATCTGTTTGATAATAATAATAGTCATGAATTATGAAAATAATAAAATCAAAATTGCGAAATTGATTGTGATTATGTTGTCCTAAATCACATTACGTCTATCCAAACATAAGAAAATTATTGCTGATTCTTGAACATTTATTATTGGTACACTTTCAGTTTAAAAAATTATCTCCGAATAACTTATATTTGTATAAATTCACTAGGGCCAATTCGTTGCCTCTTTCTTATAAAATAATTGTTGTATTGTCTAGATCCAAATTAAAAAAATAGAAACTATAAGCACTATATGTTAATATGTGACAAGACTATAGGTACGTAAGAGTTTCTCAACCTTTTTCTCTCACGGCACACTAATCCCAACCTATATTTAACCGTGGCACACTTAACTAGACATTGACTTATTTATGTATGTATTAATTTTGATTTTAATATTAGTAGTGAGGAAAACTCATGTAAAATCATATTTTAATTTATTATTAATATTAAATTTATTGATGTGGAATAACAGATACCTACATTACGATAACATTATAAAAATCTAGTCGTAGTGAGAAATTTCACTTCATTATAAGTTTCCTCCATGGTCGAATCGTCGACAAGCAATCTGTCATGTCGTCTTCCAAACTATATATCGATAACTCAAGATAACCCTCGATAAGAGAATCTTTTATTAATAATCATAACATTTCACGGCACATCAATCCCGGTTGGGAAACGCTGCTATAGCAGGTGATCGAACACTGATATATTTCTATAATAATTTTTGAATTGTATCTTAACTCTTAAGTATTTTATATTTCCCCCCAAACGCTAAATGTTTAAAACGCCATACTAAAACGTTGGAACTTAATTGCTTCGGAACTAATTTATTAATCGATAGGTGTATCATTGTCGATGAAGCTGGGCTCGGATCACGGCTCGCGTCTGGTATCATGGGTAATAATTGGTGTAATTATACTTGAAAATAATAAATTACAAAATTTCGGCAACGTTAATGTGGCAACATCGCATAAAATATTCTATGCTCAATCGTTTTATGCTCAATCGTGCTTTACCGCCGGGCATGTACTGCAGGAACAATGTACTGAGGGAGGATGGACACGGTCAGACACCCACCGTGGTGCATTACCTCGTACACTGTGTTAATACAATAGTGCTATAAATCGTCTAAAAACACAAAAATCATGAATGTCCCTCGGACATATGTGAGTTGATATAAAAAAAATCTCGTTTATGTGCGTTGCAGCAGTCGTCCGCATGACTTTTTTTCGCCCGCGTGACCTAATTACAGATGTATGAGGTGTGTCGTGTGTACAACACTCACGACACATACATTTAGGCATTTAGCGATACCTATATTGACGATTTAATGACTAATGTAGCATCCTTATATTATAATTATATTAATCCCGCACGTTTAAAAGATGACTAAACGATAGTGAAAACCAAAATCGCACGCGTTCGCTGGTCGGGTCAAACCTCGCGATTTAACCCCTGCGCCGTGCAGCTCGTTAATGATAACATAATACAATATTGTAATCGCGATGACACCGACCTACCTACCTATATTTACACGTATGTGATAATAATATTATGCACGCGCATGAATACATATTTTTAATATGCCATTATATTTTAATATATACCTACGTATGGAAAGACACGACGTTACTCTCCCGCATCACCCCCACCAAAAAATTCCCGTACGCCAATATTATGCAACGGCAGTGGACCTTGAGAACAGAGCGTAGTAAGTGTAATACGTATAACGTATGCGACCTAACCTATATATATAAAAGTTGCGTTTGTACTAGTTATGATAATAATAAGGATAGTACCTACGTCCGGACTACTGAGTAAAAAATAATACATTATATTATTTTTGCATAAACAATATTACTACAGTAGTAATACTACTTATACGTACGCCTGCTAAGTATTTGTGTCGTGTGTACGAATTTTTTTTTGTCGTCGTGTGTGTCGTGCACGTAACTAGCTTAACCATAAACACATAATATTATTACAATATAGATACCTATGTTTATCATACATTCATACGTACTGTGTGTACACAGTACGTATAACAAGTCGGAACCTATATAACCCGGTGACTGACTCTATACGGGGCGATTCATCAAGCGTGCTCATCCCCATTATTTCCTTGAATAATGAATTTATTCAAAATCTGATTTTGTAATTTTTGAATATACTTTAAGGACCGTATTTTCAAATTCTTGAGATTTTTTTTGCTACATAATAAGAGTTCTGTGGAGATACAAACTCCTGTTTTTCAAATGAGAGAACCAAAGGTTTAAAAACAGAAGTTTGTACCTCCACAGGACAATCCTCAAGTATTACAACAATTTTAAAGAATTATAAAACGCTGACATTAAGTGACTACCTATAAATCAGATTTTGAATAGCTACGTTAATAAAGGAAAAAAAGGGGTGATCATTTTGCTTATAATATTCACCTGTATAATATATAGGTACCGTTGGGTATACGTGACATGTCATTATGCAGATGAATATTATAAAATATGTATATGTTTTTTCATTATACATTATTTATAGCGCACAATGTACATTGTGCATTTGAGCACATTATTATAATTTGTATTTTATAGGTAGGCATACTATTTTTTTTCCGTTAAAAGTCTACATGGAAATGAACAAAAACTTCATACGGACGATAATATATATTATATTATATATCTGCCATCATACATAGCTGGGTCGCGAAGATAGGAAAAGAAAATGAAATCACCCTGCATAACTGTATTATACACAGCGGCGTATATAGGACACATATCGAGTCGTGCACTTCTCTACCAATACGATCTTTGCCCAGCTATATATACTTTGGATGGGGATACGACGCGTATACCGCTTGCACGCAATATTGTGTGTGTGATGGATACGCGCGGCTGCGTAATATCGTAATGTTGTGGCTATTATAATGTAAACGGGAATGACATATTGTGTATTATATTAAATCGTGTAGGTATATATTATTATTGTGCGTACCGTGCGTTTTCTCGATGGATTGCGCCAGGCCACCGTAGTCTTCGAGCAGACACCCTTTCGGCACCGCTCCGTAAATTTTCTCCACGTCTCTTTCCGTGTAGAAGTGCACCTGAAACGAAGCCGCCCGACGACGATGATTTAACCACGTTTTGTCGTTAAAAGAACATTATATGTGTATATATTATATAGGCATAAAGATCTACAATCTTTAATAGATCTACCTCGATTCGCGAATAACTTAACATAATTATTTCGTGTTGCACTTTTGCATAATGTTATACAGGTGTCTACATAATATCATCGTATTCGCATACATACAGATCAATGATCTCTATAGATCGATAACTTGCCACACACCATAATATGATATAAATATGTAATAATACATAACACCTGAACATTTACTTAAATTTTATAAAAAAAATTTCCTAACTATATAGCTCGTATAATGTATTATAATATAAACAAATAATTTTAACGTCTTATTTTTTTTTAATTTAACGGAGTAAATACACTTTTTAACGACACATCATTTTCTCTCATATATATATTACACAATATACACAAGTGTATTATACAATAATGTGTGTAAGGACGTGACGACGTCATCGTTATTTAAAAATATGGTCTAATCATATTTGGGTGTCTATTAAGGTCGTCAATATTTCTGCCTGGAACGACTGCATGCGCCTATCAATCTGTTCTGTGCGTCGTAGCTGGTATTTAATCAAATAGTATATACGACAATACAGGACACTGGCATATAAAAACTGGCGAACTATTTCTTATTAAAATATTACAATATTGATTGCCCTGCAAGATTGTTATAATAGTTGCCTATTTTACTCCTTACAATTAACGTGAACAATATAGCAAAATATATACAATCTCGAGGGGCAAAGATAACAATTTGTTAGCCCCTATTTTTGTACTGAGTGTCCTGTATCATCGTATATAGTATTTGATTTAACTTACAACTTACTCGCGCTTTGTATATTTCGACCGTTTCGGCTCATATTATATGATTAGACGCTCGGGTTAGTCATTGCGTAGTATATCATAATATTATAATATGTTATTAAACATGATTTCTGTCATTTTTTAAAAAGCGTATAATATAGTCCGATAAATTATAAATTATAGAGTTTGGGTGGGTATATCTAATATTATCTAGTCGCCGCCCGCCGACTATATATAATTATACTGTGTATTTCAGAAGTGGGCTCACGTGGCCCGTGGCAGACACGTGGTTAGATTATCAGAAACTTAAGAGATGATCTGCAGTGATTACACTGGAAATTGTAATACTGGATATTATTGAATACTCCCAGACGCTTATTTAATATGCTATTATGAATGTATCGCAGGTGTAACTTTATTAAATAACGCACATGCGGACGAGATTAGAGATTCAATTCAAAATTTTAAAACAACTAAAACCGGGGTGTATAATTTTTGTTCAACTGAATTGTTGGTATAGATAAACGTTATAACGACGGACGCGAACGACCCGAACAGCATATATACCTATTATAATATTTATGGTACAATGTTTACTATAGTGATTTAGTATTGGAAAGTTTGGCCCAAAGTTACGTTACGATGCGTCAGGTGAAATTTAGAGGGAGCGTATACGAACATAATAACTGTTAAAAGTACAAGTGTTTGTTTTAAATATTAAATACAACAACAGAAATAAAATTTCAAACCCATAACAGAATAAACAAGTAAAAGGAAAAAAAGTAGATAATCATTCTGACTGTATAGTACCTATTTAAAGTGTATAGATCTATAGTAACAGTACGTGGACCGTGAACTAGTTTAAACTATGTCTAAGAAATGTCATGAGTAAATAAATATTATAAACCAAGAATTGAACCATTGTAGCCAACCAAATGTAAACAATTCCAATAAAAAATTATTATTTAAATAAAATTGCCTATGTAAAAACTAAATTTACAGCGTCTTGTTCAGAAATTATTCTAAATGCATTTCGATGCTTTTATGCATTATACTGAAACGCAAGCCCAAAAATTATAATTAACATTTATTTTAACTTGAATATTTATACTCAGATATTTTTTTGGATTAATTAATATTTAATTCATATTCACCATACTCAGCAGCTCTTTTTTCATGAAAGGTTTCAATAACATCATAATTTTGTCAACAATTGATTGAGTGTTCAGTACATGAATGCCCTTCAGACGAACAGGTAATCCTTCCTGGAAAAACAATAATATTCTAAATTATTACCAAAGCGTGGTAACAAACAAAATTAATTTTACTTTTAAAACCATTAAAAAAATATTTAAGTAGATATGACACTTTAACAACTAAAAAAATTGGTACCTAACCTAACTTACATCTGGTTTTTATTTTATTTTTAACATATTATTTATTAGGATTCAAGTATTTACCAAATATGAATGTTGGAACAAAATGTAATAATTTATTGATATTTTACAAGAAGACAAGTTTATATAATTCAAGTGTTCGTCGTATAAAAGTAAGTTATTGCTTATTGCCAAATATTTTTATACATTTATTAGACTAAGCACAATCATCGTTATATAAGGATCGGTATCTAACCTAGTAAATACTTAATATTATACGCAGTTCGTTAAACTACGATATTCAACAAAATTACTAGGTACAGGCTATAGGCCAAGGCCGCGCAACAAACGTTTACGTATTAGTAATAGAATTGTTAATAGGTATATTATATTATTAAAATCAATAGTAAAAGTTACAAATTAAATTTTTTCCAGTTGGGTATAATATGAGAGTTTAGGTAGGTATTCCAAATATGCGAAATTCCATTCTTGAACTTTATAGTTACGCATACCAGCAAAGTAACTATTGAATAATAAAGTAATTGGTTTTTAATCCTAAATGTATTTTATTTATTGTACTGATCGGAAAAAATCAGAAAATGTACACAATTAATAAAGGGATACTAGCCGTTCCCATTTTAGCCAATGTTAAGCACCGAATTCAACACACATTTGATTTTGTATGGATAGTGAATTACTAATTAACAGGTGCTATTAATACACCAGACATCAGTCATTGCAGATTATATTATATAAAAATGTATTATTTTACCAACATAAAAACAAATTGTGAATTTGTGTTGCCAAAAGAATATGTATATAGGCTACAGATGAAATATTTTACTTTACATGAGTAACTTGTTAACATACTTTACCACTGTGTTTATTGAGAATATTGATTTTTAAGCTCTAAGTAGCTATAATATGCTACTGCTATATCTATAAGATCAACATCGGCCTATCAAGTAATGAAAATTATGTACAACGAGCTACGAGCATGTGGTTTGATGATGAGTACAAATAAAATATAACCAATAGTTTTAAATTCAATAAACATGTATACAAATTTACATATCTGTAACAGCTAGTAAACACGTACTTATGAACAACAACACTCTGTTATTTTGCCTTCAATAAACGAGTTATAAAAAACAATACATTTTAAAATAGCAAAAGATTTAGTTGATTGAATATGTTAATGCCAATAATTAGGCACTCAAAATGAAACAATAAGTAAGTATAGGTAGGTAGGTACCTAATAGCGTGCGGATAAAAAATATCGTCAATATTTTTATAAAATCAACAGTATTATTACTTATTAGATATCACGGTTATTATAATGGACGGTTAGACAGTTTTTATATATTTATATATAATAACATAGAATTATAAAAATAAATAAATAAAGCAAGTACTATATTAATACTAATACTATATTTATATTGTCAGCGTTCCTACTATATATATTTTCTATCTCTGACCTAAGTGCAATAAACTAATTTTCTTTTAGAAGAATCAATTTTGTGTTTTTATCTTTAATATTTAAGTGAAGTGACCGATGTTCAAACTTAAAGATGAGAATATTGTCAATGGCACTTCATTATTATTGTATTTTAATTTAAGATTGAGTTCTATTATATATTGTATACAGATATTCATAATTACTTATAATTTTAAAATTAATATATCAATAAAAGCCCCAAATAATATATTTTTAACGTCTCATCTTTAAGTTAGGTTCAAGTAATTGGCAAATTAACTCTTAAATTAATGCTAATAATACAAAATTGATTCTGCTGAACCAAATTTCTTTGAATCAGAGAGAGAAAACCAATCTTGTTTGCTGACATCCTCTTAAGATGCGATTTGTTATAACATTAAATATTAGTTAATTTAATTTTATAGAGTCGTCGCAACTCGCAATCATGTACGTACTTCATTCAGACAGTCAAACATTCGGATACAACATTACTTGTTTCAAATAAAAGAATTGCATTTATAATATTGTATCCAATATTCTAGGTGGATATAAGTGCATCTTTACCAGACTTTACGTGTCTGTATTCTTGTCAACCTTGATCTAATTATTTGACCCATTCGCAATACGAGAAAAAAAAAGTAAACAACAACTGCAGTATGACAATCGGACAATATAGTAGCAGTAAATATTATACATTTATATTTTGAAATGTATATAGTCTATTTAACTTATATACTGTTAGTAAATTGGGAAATAAACGAAACAACTACCTAACTTTAATATTTAACTCTGTGTTTCGTATCGAAATAATTGTACACAAATCTATTATGTATTATTTTATAATGTGAAAAATCGAATAAAAATATACAGGCGGTGTGTATTTATCCCCTGACTACCTACAGCTATTAGATATTTTTCAGAATATGTTTACTCATAATTAAATTACACATCTCAGCTGTAGCAGTATTGATAGTACAGTAGATAACTGTAGTATTTAATATTATAAATTAGGCATGTAACGTGAAAAACATATTATTTTTCAACAATACAATACATAGAAACAAAACGTGTCTCACGTAAGAAAAAAACAAGGTTTACATAATATATTAACTATGATTTAGGTGCCCGTAATATTTATTATTGTGTAAATACTTGTATAAACGTGAAGAATTTTCGGAGTGAAGATATGCTCAGTCTGGTGAGATGGCCCAATCGGACACCGCGCATGTCAAATAAGAATATATAGCCTGGACAAGTACCGTCCACCTTGAAGCATGCATCCATTGCCATAATCAACAACTTTACACCGTCGTTAAACACATATTTATTGGCCTCGA
This sequence comes from Nasonovia ribisnigri, assembly GCA_027563435.1. Taxonomy (NCBI): domain Eukaryota; kingdom Metazoa; phylum Arthropoda; class Insecta; order Hemiptera; family Aphididae; genus Nasonovia; species Nasonovia ribisnigri. The sequence goes on along the minus strand of JANEHU010004673.1, from coordinate 129,943 downwards.
AAATTCGTAATTTGTGGTAGATGATTTGGTAGTCATTAGGGCTGCGAATTGGCAAACAACCGTAATCTCTGCAAATACAAATTTGTATAAATGTATATTAAGACAGTGAACAAATAAATCATTTTTATTTCAAGAATGTTAATGTTATAGCCTCATTGATCATTTTTAAAATGTCTTACCATAGTTAGGTTTCTTCTAAGTAGAACTGGGAAGTTATTGGTCCTACACTAATTCAGTTTTTGTGGGTGGTAAAATTATTTTACAAGTACCCAGCAGGTACCTACTGATGAGTACCAAAATACTTTCATCAGACATTTTTAGTTTTCCATAGATTATATTTGATAAAAATTGTAACTTTCCACGTATCCACAGAAACTTTAAATCATCTTACAATTATATAATTTATTGTGTAATTCTTTCAAACCTATTTCAAAAATATAGAAATGTGTTGATATGGCGCAAGCATCTTTTTATAAGCAGAAAAAATTGATCAAAAGTATAAACAGGAATAATATGACAAATTGAGTTCCACTTTGAAATTACACACGCTTTTAAATGAAATTGTAATTCCTACTTAAATATTACAAGAAAGTTTATGTAACCATCTCAAGGATTATAGTACATTATGAAGGATTACAACTTTTTACTTTAAAATTTAAATATATAAATAAACTGTAATATCGTATGATAATGACCATCTAATCAAAACAACTATAACAACATTTGAATGCATTTTTATTCGGACGTTTTAAGAGTTTATAAGTTATATAAAATGAAAAAATGTATTATTCAGAGATTTTTTTAGTTATTTAGCTTAATAAATAGACACGCCGTGATTTTGCATTCTGCCATTCAGTAGGTACTTTATTACCTATACATTCTCTATATCCCTATACCTACTTATGGGCTATGGCTATATAATAAATTATTATTAATAATACCTCCTAATTACTATAGTATATAGTATTTTAGTTTATTATATAGATTAAACAAATATAGTGAAATACCTAATTATATAATTATCTACTGTTTAATTTTATGCATCCTATAATTCCTATGACATAATATTATGATCATGTGGTAATTGTTTTTATAAAATGTTTTAAATTTTAATTAATCATATAATCAAAAATCTGAGAAAGATAAAATAAAATAGAACCAAGCAAAGTAAGTTAATTTTAAGGTATATTGTACTCATCGGACATCGATGCGAATAACATTAATTAAATAAATACCTATATCTATAAAGTTGTTTTTTTTTTTAGTATTAAATATTAATTGAAAACGTGTTCATATAATAGTCCAAACCCATACATACATAAGTTAATGTTATATTTTTAAAATTTAACACAAAATACAGTAAATAGTCAAAACTCCGTTTAATTGTTTTATCTTTTTTATTTTTATTTATTTGCTGACAGCAAATATCATGCGTAGTTGAAATCATATTTAAATTAATTTGTGCAACTCGGGGTAGCTAATAAGTATTACCAAAGTTATTTAAAAATATAATTATCGTGAAGCATGTGTATCAAAACATAATATGCAAACATTTCCTTGCTAGGAGTGGTTCCTACAATATGTATAAAAAATAACATTAATTTTTACACTAACCTATTAAAATGTTACTTATTAGTTATTACCAATAACACAAATTAAAACGACCTTGAATAATCAGGTAGAGATAAATATTGCATGGTTTGTATTAAAAATAGGGTAATAAATATTTATTACATTATTTTAATATAATACATGTAATATTAAACGTAATCATTTACTAAATACTGATTTTCGAAAACTTTTAATGGTGTAGATACTAGATATAGGTATTCCACATGTTATAAAATGTTAAAATAATATTACTATCGGTCAAGAGATCCGTTAACTACCTATGTACCAGTCTAATATAAATTCGAAAAGAAAGTGATTATTTTGGAAAAGGGTGTGTAGGTTAGTGTTTTTTTTTTGTGATTTCGTTTTACTAGTAAGTATAGTTAATATAGTTATAAACTAACAGTTTAAATGAGTTTCAAATATTGATTTTCTGATTCAAAAGTTGTTTCAAATTACAATTTTTTTTTTTTTTTAGTTATGAATTGAAAATCATTAAATTTTTTCTATCCCTTGAGGTCGAACTGAAAACAAATTATTTCCAGGTTAATATTTCATATTATGTTTTCGAACTGATTTTGAATTCGTTTTTATCAATGACAGTTAATAAGACGCCACATAATCCACTTGACGTGTTGTCTCCGTCTTACGAACATAATAGATTTGTGTTCAGCTGTTCCAATGATGTGTAGACGTGTAGTAATAGCTTTAACAATAGAATGAATTCTCCTATCATCAAATTTAAATCTAAAAAGATTATCTGTGTTTTATAATGAGTTTTTTACAATATTTCAATATGCTTTTAATAAACAGCTTTAGAAGCATTTTTATTTTAAACTATAAATTTATGAATTTAACGAACTATTTAAAGTTTAATCAAAATCCATGCTGAACTAGGTATCAGTTTTTAATGCCATTTGTAACTCTGTTTTATACTTTTTTTTACTGTAGACAATAAAAGTATGTGGTGGATTTTGACCTCTCGTGGAATAAAACCTGTAATTTACATTTGTGTGACAATAAAAATAACCTACAGTTCAATCGGTGGTTTCCTGTCGAAAACCAGGTACATAATCACTTATACAGGGTGATTATTTCAAAAACTAAAAACAATAACGTTTTTGAATATATATTTTTAAAATATTTTAAAAGTACACTTTTTATCGTTCCTTTTTCTTAAGTTTTTATATATTTTTTTCATGCCCTATTCTGTAGCAGCATTTTGTCTGCTGCTCTACTGTGCTCGTCAAAACTGTTAATCTTTTACGCATTAAAAACATCAATTTGAATGAATTAAAATTATGTAAAAAATATTTTCAAATACGTTAATAATTTTCAACATAAAGATTGTTTACTGTTAAAAGAATCTGCGCCCTGCAAATCAGTTTAAAAACAAATTGAATCAAAAATAAATAACAGACGAATTAAACAATACCTATTGCAAAGAACTAATTATAACTCAAATAGTTTTACTTAGCATATTATGCTAAAATTACAATATTATGCAAATATTATAATAATCCTTTTGTATTTATATTACTAAGTACCTAGTAAGTTATTGTATATGTGTTAACGTTATTCTAAACATTTCCTATTTACCTATACCCATGCCTTGTCAATAGTGAAAATGTCCAACTCGGACCACTTTAATGTCAGTTATTAATTATTATGCATTATACAATATACATTATACATACTATACATTTAGTATTCTACATTATAATGACAACATTATTACATATTTACGATCTACTGACTGTAACAAAACGCCCACCATTTCTAACATACAGACTTTAGTACAATGTTTGAAGACTGAAGTAATAAATTAATAGTTATTACCAGGGTTGGGATCTTATAGCATTTGCATATTTCTTATGAGATGCTTAAAAAATAGCAGAGTAAGCTAAAAATGTGTTTCATGATACAGAGAACTCAAATTAAAAATTTTATTTTGCTTTTTTTTGCATATTTTACGATTTTTTAGTTTTTCCTGCTTTTTTGGGTTTTTTGAGACTTTTTTGCATTTTTACCTGTTATTGAATCAAAATCTGTCAAAATTTTATGAAATTATATTTTATTAAACGTGTTTTTAGATTTTTTTAAATTATCAAATAAATTGTCAATGTACCTATAGATTAAGTAAATAGGCCGATTAAGACGATGCAACGCCATACAGAGTTAATATATAGGTATAATATAATACTACGATAATTTTGTTGGGTTTTTTTTTGTCGATTTTTATTGCGATTATTAATCACCGATTATCAACAATCAACGTTGTATTATAGTCAATTCATTGATCCAAATAATAATTAATTGGGTAATTTTTTATACAGCCCTTCAGGATTCTGGCCAGAGTGACTAAACTACGTAGTATACCTAATAATTTCTAATTTGTAAGTGATTATTGGTTAATTAATAAATTTCCTTTTTTTTTCATATTTTGTTGTTTTTATTGCATATTTTTAACGCATATTTAGCGATAGTTAAGGTCATATTATAGCGCATATTTATGCAATTTTAAGTGCTATAAAATCCCAACCCTGGTTATTACTATTATTATCAACAACTATATATATAAAGTGAATATACTAAATACTACATATTGTTTTTTTTTAAATGTTAAATTGTTTAGACTAGAAATATCTATAGTTTTGTATTAATGTGCAATAAATAAATTACCAAAAATAAAATTCCATGTCGAAACTAAAATTAAAAACAAAAACCAGAACATACATATTTTTAAATTATAAATCAATATGTCACGGTTCACGGTATATGTACGATGACTTCGAAAAAAACCAGTTTTCAGTACACTAAATAAAATAATGTATACCTTGGTACCTAGTTATTAAAACTCAATGTATATGTAGGTACTGTAATGCAACTCTGTATGATACAAGTTGCTACAAGTATAAAAACACAGTATACTTAACATTGAATAGCCTTCAGAAATTCAGAGATATTGGACAATTATTGTAGAAATAACCCCACAAAAGCAAAAAATAGAATAACTTTACTTACAAAACATTGAGGGCATTGACGAGTTCTGGCCTACAAACGTCACGATTCGCAAAAAATTCTGGAGTTTCTGTTTTGAGTGTGTAATAAATTTCTATGCAAATTTTGGTTTGTTCCATATCAAAAAAGCAGCTATGGTAAAAAAGTATCAGCATTTCCTCTAAAAAATAAAATAGCGATAAATATCAATTTATAATAATATTAGGTATTACATTACGTTATTTATAGCATTTATATAATATTATACATCGATATTTCTAGAGTACCTATCGATAAACAATTACATAAATATGTCCCATATAAGTACGTCTTATAAAAACATACATTTAGCAAATATGTATATCTTATAAATACAGGGTAGTTCACCTAGCCTTCTAATCCCCATTATTGAAACTATGATTTTTAAATATACTCAAAGACCACTTTTTAAAATGTTTGCATTTTTTGCACTACTTAAGGAGTGTCCTTTGGCGACACATTCTGTTTTGAAAATGAGAACCTTCCCCTTTCTAACAGTAAATATTTACCGGATTATTTTTCTGGAAATGTTGACATATCAGAATCAAAATGCAAACAAGTATTTTAGGTTTTATTTAACTTTCTGTATTAATAAGGATAGGTACATACCTCCTACCTTAATAATGGGTTTGGAAGATATAGGGCTATGGTTATTTAAAATGTAGGTGTTTAATATTAATTCATCATTATTAATAACTTGTAAAATAGTATAATAAATGTTCAGTAAAAAGGGGGTTGAAAAAAGGAAGTTTTTAAAATAAAAATATATTTTAAATTCTAATTTGATAATTTAAGTAGGAATTTTTAAAGTAAAATTTGTGTACCTATATGCTATCTATATGGCTGTCTGTTTCTTTGTACAATATCAATTGTTTGAAGTAATCAATTAACAAAAAAAAGTAGAAATTATAAAATAATGTAATTAGTACTTCAATTCTGTTTATGAATTGTAGAAATAAAAAAATAAATAATAATTGCATATTTCCGTATTATATACTTTGGAATATGCTTGTTATACATAATATAACAATGTCACAATATGCATCTATTTATATTTTGAAACATTTTCGTTTTAGCTTGTTGATAAATATTAAAAGGTGAATAAACCTAATAAACTACTTATAATTTATAATGCAGGTAGGTACATGAATTTCTTATTCATATGATTAATTGTGAAATTATATAAAATATATTATCAATTATAGTAATGAATGTTTTAAGAATTAGCCGTAGGTACTCCATAGTATATAGGTGTTTAAAATTTCAAAATAGGTGTACTTACAAGCTACTATAAGTATTTATAGTAAAACATTAGAAACTAACTTACGCAATTTGGTATCTACAATGTGTATAATTCCATTTATACAAAACAAAATCAAATTATTTAGATTCATATAGGTACCATTTACGATTTTGTGTATAAAATTGTACCTAATACAATTTTTAAAACAATCTACTGGCGACTACTAATCGTAATCAAAAATATTTACAACAATTTATGTCCGTTTTTAGTTGGTTGAAAATTGAAAAGTCGTAGATTAAAAAAAATCTAGAAAATTAAAAATTATTCTCATTTTTACTAAAATTCAACTTATTTCCAAGGTATTACATTTGATTATTTTGTCCGGTCATCGTTTTAATGACATACATTATTTTTCAGGTGTATTATTAAACGAATAAACTACGTAAATATACGAATAAGAACTATAATATTTATGCTTAATAATCTAATGTACTTACGTCCCATAAACATTTTTTTTAAGGATACACCTGATATGTACGAAGTGCTAGAGTAATGGAGTAGTTTTTATATTTGGTGCGCGGTGGTACAATAAATGTAATATGGTAATTAGCCATTAGGTATATTTATATTGTTTGTACACTTTGAAATATAAAACAAGCTTAATTTTATCTCTTCGTTAATATTATTTGCACTGTACGTCAATACACAAATATTTAAATATATTATGTATTTATCTGTAATCTAAAAGATTGTATATGATGTAATGACAATATCATTCAACTTCGGACCAGACATATTTACTTTCTGATTTCAATCACTTATAGATAATATATAAGGACATAAGGTGTATAATACAAGTTGACGTGAGCCGATTTAATCTACAAAATAATTCCAAATGCCTAAATTGTCAACTTAAAAATAATCCAAATAGCAACTAAAAATTAATCATCATTGTTAAAAATATTTCTATACTTATTTTGATACTAGCTTGTTCGTAATACAATAGTAGATGTATATGTTGCCAAATCATACAATTACAATATCGCCCATAGGCCTTTTTTTTTATTGGTAGTGACTAGGGAGGTAGGTCGTGGCCTGTAGATACTTATACCGATACGATGATTCCTACAGATGGAGAATGACTTCTGAATTATATTATCTACCCTAGCTAGGCCTATTTTCCTAACCTAAAATGATAAAAAAATGTATGTTAGTCAATAAATCTTACAGTAATTTAACTTGTCATATATCAGAATTATTATAACTACTAAGAAATTTGTTTTTTTTTAATATACTAGTTTAACATATTCCAATGTAAATTAAACGATTTGTAGTATTAAACTTAAAAATAAATGCACAGGACAATTGATAATACAATATAAATATAAATAATGCTAACTAATTAAAAACATGTATCTATAACTCACTTGGTCATTCGTATGTATACATAAAAAAACTGTAAGTTTTAATACTGTAAGATCATTAATTCAGTGAAATTTAAAAAAAACCTTGAAGGTGACATAAAGACCTATAAATATGTATATTTTTGACGAAAATATATGAAGGAAAACGACATAATATAAATTATGATTGAATAAACTTAATGTTATATTTATTTTTCTGTTAAAGTACAATAGTTCATTTAAACATAAATACTAAGTACTTTATACATGATTAATATTAATATTTGCAAAATATTATGAACACATTGAACACAGTATTTTTTTACAAATATAATATATTGTTATAATTTCGGTTGAAGTTTAAATTAAATTATAACTAGGCGTATTGTGTAAAAACTATAAAATATTAAATCATTAAACTATATTTTAACTACGAATGATGACATTTAAAAAAAATACTAAAAAAATATTAAAACAAAAGATTTTAACAAAAGTCAAGTTTGAATTTAATAAAACAAATGTTATTTGGGTACTTAAAATTGTATTTTATATTTAATGTTATTTTAATTGATTTTATAGCTTGTTGACAGAATTAAGAACCTCCTATTCAATAAATAAGATCCAAAATATATTATTATAATTCATAATTGAATATCTATTAACGGCATAATTATAAATTATAATAGTCCATAAGTTACCAACCTATAGATATTCTAATAAGGAATATGCTGTATAAAGGAATCCAATCATAATGGTATTTAAATACATTAAACTTAGTGATAATATCTTAAAAACTTAATAAAGACGATAATATTAACCATTATATAAGACTATTTTGATTTTTAAAATAATCTAAAGAAAATGCAATTATTAGTTAAGAACAAACGAATTTAAGTTATAAGCAATAAAAAATACTTTCTTGAGAATTAAACTATAAAGGTATTTAATTCAATAATATGTAATAAAATAACACTTTACGTCTTTACGTTAATGTTATAATATTAAATATATTATATAAAACAAATAAAATATCAACGTGCTTAGTGCATTAATTATTTTATATAAAAGTAATACATACCTAACATAACTATACCTAATAGTAATACCTATGGCCATATAGGTGATATACCTGAGTATTTTAAAGGTGCTATAATTATTACCTATTTGTATTGTTTATAATACAACTATAGGTGACTTTAAAATTGCATCAATAAATCCCAGTTATAATTAATGAAAACATATTTAGATAATCTTCATGTGTTTTCCAATGCGTTGAATCTAACTTTAAAAAATATCTATGATGCTCACATTGAATATCAATACCTTTATGTATTGCCAAGTTGAATAGTAAAGAATCATAATTTTAGACGTATTTACCTATAATACATTAATCAAAAAATTAATTTCATGGCGATCATGCGGCATGCTCGAATATTATTAAAATTTTATACTTGCATAGTTGCATGTACGTGATACATAATTTGTTTGTTGTAAGTATATAATTAGAGTAAAAATGTAAATTTGTAACAAACAATTTAAAAAACGAATTACTTAATGCACTCTATAACCTACTAACTTACACTTTTTAGATAAGTATTAACAAATAAGAAACAACACTTAAAAAAACCATACATATATTTTAAAAATAGTTGATATTTTAGTTTCAAAAAATTACTTACCTGGGATGTTTTGTGGTAAATGTGGCTGTGTTACTATCCATTTTCTTAAATCTTCTATATTTTCTTTAGAAATTTCTGGATTTTTTGCATATTCTTCGTCTGCTGTAATTGGCACAGTTGATTTTTCTTTAATTTTTATTGATTCTAAAAAAATAAAAATAAACCGTCAATCTAAACAATTTATATATTTTAAAACTCAGTCAATATATTGACTTTATAATAACAATTATTAAAAAATTAAATTAAAAAAATTAAATTATTTTTAGAATCTAACTTAAAGAAATTTAAAACTAATAATATTATGCAGCTTGAATGTTTGTAGAAAAATGCATAAAAATCTCTAAAATAAGAATAATTGGAGATTTAATAAAAAACCAAAGAACACAAGTCATAAGGAACATCAGAATATATTATTTTATATTAACCGTGACAATCATTGATACCCATTGGGCTCTCAGGATGGTCTATATGACTTATGTCATGATAACAAAAACAATAATTTTAATTATTCTATCAACCAGCAAATGTATAACTTTGAACGAACCCTCTTTCTTTTTTTTCGCCAATCGTCACATACTTCGAAGCCCGTATTATTTGTTTATCGTGAATCGTGATTTTTTTTCAAAAAATATTTTTAAAAGACATTAGCTGAGGGACTGAAAAAAATCACTTTAAGCACGTAGTTATTATATACCTAACCCACACGAAAATCGGTAGGTACTGGTATATAGGTAACTAAGGACTGGTCTTTGAAAAAAACTCAAAAATGCCATGTTCTTTTGATTATTATTAATATTATTTAAAACGCAATGTGTATAACAATCTTACCCTTGAGAACGATTCCAGATTCATCGTTTATTAAAGGCATGATTAAAATATATCGGCGAAAAACGAGCGTGTAAGTTTTCTATTCAAGCACAATACAGGTATATACTCATTGACCGTCGGCGATCAAATCGTTATGTCTATTCGAATGATAGTAGGTATACAAGATGCACGATTCCTTCATTAACTCCCGTAGCAATAACTTGTTTCATTGGAGGGGAATGGTTAAACATTTAAATAAACAAAGCGAAAAGTGGTGGCAAGGTCGTCAAGTATAGTATATATACGCATACCAGTTTTACGTTACGATTCGCGGACGCCTGTGTACATGATGATATGAAGAATAATTATGTGAAGAAAAACAATTTGTTTTCATATTATTGTTAATCCTGTTATTATATTTAATATCGCAAAACGTCTCTTAGATAGTTTGCGCTGATTGTATACGGAAGGAAATATAATAATATTCCAAGTTCTAACAAACATAATAATAATAATAAAATTGTAGCAGCTCAAAAATTGTAGGTAACAGCTGTCATAGTATTTTACTTTTATTGTTACTATAAAATACGACGTTCCCATGTACTTTTCGTATGTTCAAGATTACGAGGGATACGAATCTAAATAATCTGCGCATTTATATGGCATATAATTCTATCTAAATTCTTCTAGCATTAAAATATATGAAGGCCGAAGGGAATAATAAATTGCTACATACGAGAGTAACAGGTAAAAAATTGTATACGTTAACTCTTACAAATGATATTATGTTAGTAAGTTCCTGCACGGCAAAAAAAAATTATTCTTATACCTACATAAAAAAATGACTTTGTTACCTTCCACAGCAATCATACAATACGTTTTTATCTCCAAAATCCACATATTTTTAAATTATCAAAATTTTCAAACTTTTTCAAGGTACTTTGGTACATATGCCATATGCGTACCATATATGATATAATAGTATACCTACATCAAAATAAGAACCACCATATAACATGAAAACAAAAATCTAAAAATTATACGCTGAAAAAGACATTTTTATGAATGACAAAATTTTAGATTATACAACAAATAAATTTAATCTAGACAAATGTACAATATTACGATTATGTTAAATATTTAACCTATATCCGAAATAGACCACATAAAATATACAATATTATTTTAACAAAAATATGTTTTTGGGCAAGGTTTTTTGTTTCTGATTGATGTTTCATAAGGTTTTCATTGTCACGATTACTTGTTAACAAAAACATATTATATATGAAATATGATTCATAGATTTTCCTAGTAGAGGAAAAATATGGAGTAGAGTGCTATGTTTTTCTTTTACAATTATTTGTTTACGTAATGTATAATATTTTTTTAAGACATTAGCATAAGTTTGACTACATTTTAATATTATTACACTACATTACAAAATTATAATATTGTATTTCATTATAAAAATAACAATTTAAATAATTTATAATAATATGTATTATTCCAAAAACATAGAAAACGATAAATAATTTTTTTAGTAGGAACTAACATAATTATAAGGTTATGTTCCATTTAGGAATTTGCATACATCATTTAATCTACAACATATAGGAACTAACCTAGGCATGAAATTTCTCATAATTTAGGAAGGTCTCGTGTAAGAACTGCACATGCATGTATTATACATTCATCCAAATAACATGCATGATAAAAAAGTGTGTAAGTGGCTGTCGCTCTGCTGTACAGTATAGGTTACAAGTGGATCACTGCGATGGATGGTGTTAATTTTGAATTCAATGATATAATATCATTGTATACGAAAAACGATTTTGAGCGAAGACCGTCAGTTATAAAAAAAATATGTATTTATCAACTGCTATTGTAAGAGCTTTGTATTAAATTTTTACGCTTTTTGACCCAACAAATTATATCCAATGTTGTAAAAATTTGAACTTTAAACGTTTATAAAAATTTAATTTGACTTTCTGGTAGACATTTTTTTTTATGAATTTCTATCTCAAAATAATTTTCACATTTTTGTCATGTCTTGCACTATCTCTCTTGGCCCTTGCGGACTTTACCATAGAAAAATTGTACACGTTGATACTTGACATAACATGATATTTAAAAAAAATGAAGTTTCCTTATACCTACTGTGCGTTAGACGATAAAATAGAGTATGATATTATCAGTTCAGTAATCAGTAGTAAATTCACTGATCATCATCAAACATTCTACAGCATGCTTGATACATAAAAAATTATAAGTTATATTTAGAGGCATCAAACTTAAGTCATATATAAATTTATATGAATTGGTACATTAAAAGCTAGAAATATATATCATGAAAGAATAGGTTCCTGAACTTAGCACTTCAATACAATACTACGAGTATATTTTTAACAAATTCACTACATTAATTAGGTATTACAAATAAATTAAATAAAATTGTATTATTATAATACTAGAATCCTGCAGCCCGATGTTGTCCAGGCCAAAAATTCGCATTTTTAATAAGTATATTTGTACAATATTTATATATCATATTTCTTTTAATTTATTATTATATGGCTGACCTTGCTACTTTGCTGCCCATAAAAATGTCAACTCTTAAAAAAAATGTAATTGTTCAACTCCTTTTGGGTGCAGTATAAGTGCAACTCAGCATATCAAGTAGGCACTAGGCATTGTGAAAAAATGCAATTGTACGCATGCTTGATCTGCCTGATTAACCAATGGCGACCAATATAAAAATGAATGATTTTGGTGAGAAAGAGTATATAACTCAAATTAAACAATTTTTCAGGAGACAAAAAAACTTGATAACTTATACTGTGAAGTAAACATATGTCCATATGTAAGAACAATTTTTATCATTTTTAAATGCTCTTTTTCACACATTAAATGACTATCATGGGTATAAACTATTAATATCTAGATATTTAAAAATAAAAATGCATTATTAATATCTTAAGAAGCACATATTATATAATAATAAAATTAAATAATTTTATTTCTAAAAAAAATGTAATACAAACATCTTTAATTATGTTAGATTTCTTAATAAATATTAAGTGAACTAGCCAACTAGGTAACATTTTCTGTTGACCACTGCAGTTTATGATGGCTTATAGTAAAGTCTTACTACACAATTTTGTTATTCATTACATTATTTAATAGAACTATGTAATAAATATTAACTAATAAGTAATAAGTAGTATAATCTAATAAAATAAAAACATTATATTATAATTAAAATACTTACTTTTTGCCATGGTTAGTAGTTGTTTGGATCTTTTAGACGTCATCACTCTAAAGTCTTAATTTATATTATTTTAATAAAACGATTACACAACTTACAACTAACAATAACTAGGTAATATAAATTCAAAAACATATTAATTTATATCAGCTTATTACCCGTTATTACTTATGGAGACGATCATGTTCGTAAATCGTAAAAAGTTTGTACCTTCTCTGAGTGACTTATCCCCTTTCCCACAAAATTGAAAATATTTTATTTTATTTTGACTTGTACCCAAACACACGTATTAATAGCACGATAACAGTAATACATGGAACAATTACAGTGCCACCAAACGATGCGGCGTAAAATATCCTATACAATTGATGAAATATATAAAATATATAAAAGAAAATATAATAAAATATCCAAAATATGACTTATACCCTTTCTCTTCAAAACCGTCCAAATAAAATACTAATTTCTACTAATTGTTATTTCTCCTATAACTAAAAGCAACGATTTATAAACATACATTTCTATCGTAAATCTTAAAATCACTGTTAGAGCACCTCCCCGGGTTGGACCTTTAATTTATCCTTTTAACCTATGTTTCTCGGGGATAATATAGCATTCTAATAGACACCAAGTTACAAAAGTTGAACTAAGAAATCTTAGTTTTTAAGATGGAAGATTCGTTTATCGTATGATGGTCTTATTACCTTAACAGTAAGTCATGAACATTCGTAAATATAATGAATTAACTATAGGCAGTGGCGTATTTGGGGGTCTGGCCCCCCAAGAAAAAAATTTAAAAAGTCATAAATAACTTGGTACGTAGGTACCGAGAAAGAGAAAATTAATTTTATATTATGGGTTTTTAATGTTTCTATTATAAAAAAAATATATACCTACAATATTTGTATAAATATTAAATAATTTGGGTTTAACTTTTGGTTATTTTTGTCTAAAAAACTATTAATTTGTATTAATAAATCTAGTAGTGAAATATACATAATACAATATAAATAATATAATTATTACATCATTACTCGTATATGTTTTTTTTATATTATAAACTTGTAGGAACTTAATATTTAGACCCCCCCCCCCCCACAAAAAATTTGAAAATACGCCACTGACTATAGGTAAATAGCAAAGAGCAAATAGCAAATAGGAAAGAGTATACCTATTCAAAATTGAATACCACCTAGGTAGTCGGTACGTCATTAATTGTTACCTACTGACCTTACTACTAAAAAACTGCAATAACTGGTTTTGACTCTACATCTTCACTGGTGAGTGGCAACTTACAGCAATAGGTTTAATTATATAGTTAGACAATTTATTAGTTTATTAATTCTGTATTATACATTTTTTAGTTATTATTATTAATATGATAAACAACTATAATACCGCTATGTTTATTTAAATGTTTGTAGAGTTACCTAATTATTAGTATTTATATTAAATACATAATAATGTACTTATCAGATTCCACCTATAATATATAGACTATATATTATAATAATTATAGGGTCCATACATTGGGACATTGGGTATTCTGGTAATGTAGTATATAAATATAATAATATAATAGCTATTTAGCAGTAGTTTGTACATTGTACATGATATAATATGTAACTGTTATATTGTAACACTGTAATAGGTACTATATAGGATTTTGATATATTGTATAATAATTGCCAAAATAGACTAGGTATAATATAAAATTATAATTTAGTAGCAACAACTGAAATCTAGTTGGTAGGTCCTATACAATTATGTGTCAAAAAAGCGTCATAATAAGATGTTTGCAGTAAAAAATTGTTCGTATTATTTGCAACTAGTACCTATTTTATTAATCTTAGGTAGGTAAAAACCCAAATTAACTATTCAGTTTTCACCTAGTTACTAACACACTAAAAACTAAAAAGTTAGACGATAGTTAATACAATCTGCGTGAATACGTATTAACATTTCACTGATTACTTTAGGTAGTATATATAAACGTATTTGCCTATATCCTTTAGTACTACAATACGATAAGTGTTTGTTGGGTTTCCCCAAAAAAAATGTACTCTTTGTTAAGCACGCGACCCCCAGTAAAAATAAAATCAAGTAGGTACGCCCTAATATTATTAATATTAATTTTTATCATAAGGAATTTTATCATTTAATTTCAATATAATGCAATGCTGAATAATGAATACCTAATTCTATTAAATATAAAGATTATTTTTAAATTAAAATATTTAGGTAAAATATCTTAGGCACCTATGATTGAAATAAAATTAAAATACAAAAAAATTGGTACAGTGTAATAATATGATAATAAAATAATTGTACTACTGATTTTAGACTTTGTGTGATTCTGGGTGTTGTTGTATAATATTTCCCACTGGAGTACAACCTCGGATAGGCTGATGTGCAATGCACATTGTGCATGTTATGGATCTATAATCTCTTTCTTTGTTTTTATATTGACTATAGTAGAACTTACTTTTTTGTGGTAGGGAAAAGTAATAGTATTTTTATATAAGTTCTGGATATTCATTATATACAGCACACAAAATATATAGTAGACATCTATATTAATTATTAAAAATAAAAAAATCGCTACATGAGAAATCGAGTAAATATCCAACTTAGGAAAAATTTGAACTTCAAACGTTTCATAAAAATGTAATTTGACTTTCAGGTAGACATTTTTTTTTGAAAAAGGTAGGCAAACTTATGAGAAATCTTGAATTAAACTTTTAAATTTTTATGAATTTTTAACTCAAAATAATTTGCACATTTTCGTGATTTTTACGTATTTTGTCAAAATTTGAACTTTAAAAATGCTAATAAAAAAAGGGGAGTTAAGTGGATGTCGCTCTGCTGTACAGTAGGTTACAAGTAGATCACTGTATAATGGATGGTATTAAATTTGAATTCAATGATATAATATCATTGTATACGAAAAACGTTTCTGAGCGGGGACGGTATGTCAGTCTAGGATACTTGAAATTATATTGATATTGTTATTTTACGGTAGCTGCTAAGTTGAATTAATATTATTCATATTATTTAATTATTAACCTAAAATTATCAGTGATGCTAGAAAAATATTTTAATATATACTTTTACTCTTTAAAATTGATTTTAATATGTAATTTCGTCCAAATTTGAACTTAAAATGTCTGTAAAAAATAACTGTGTTTATATATTTTTAGATTTTTTGTTTACAGTATGTACTATTTATTAGAATCTTTGCTTTAAATTTTCAATCCTTAGTTATAAAAACTGACCATTTTATAATTGTTTAATTACAATGGTTGATAATTTTCGAGATTTTGATGAATTTTGTCAAAATTCGAACTTTAAATGCTTATAAAAAAAATGTGTGCCTATGTATTTTTAATATTTTTCAACTGCTATTGTAACAATATATCAGGATCCTTGTATTAAATTTTTCATTATTTTTTGCCCAACAAATAAAATTTTATTGATATTAATAGAAAAAAAACTAAAAAATTTGAAAATTGAAATCGTCCGTAAAATACTGAAAAACAGTCAAAATATATTAAAAATTAGATGGTGTATAGAAAATGCTTATATAAACAATCAGTGAAATTTTCATGTATCTACAGTCATTTGTTTTTGAATTGCAACAAAATAAGAAAATCGCTACATGAGAAATCGAGTGAATATCTAATTTTGTACAAATTTGAACTTAAAATGCTCATAAAAATTTATGTTGACTTGCTTATAAACATTTTTTCATTGATAAAATTAGGCAAACTTATAAGGATTCTTGTATCACATTTTCAAACCTTAGATTTAAAAAGAAAAATTTTTATGAATTTCTAACTCAAAATAAATTGCACATTTTCGTCATTTTTACGTATTTTGTCAAAATTTGAACTTTGATTACCTATAAAAAAAAAATTGTGACTACGGATTTTAATATTTTTCATCTGCCTTTGAAACTATATATTAGAAGCCTACTGTTAAATTTTCAAGATTTTTTACCCAACAAATAAAATTTTATTAACATTTATAGAAAAAAAAACTAAAAAAATTGTAAACTGAAAATGTCCGTTAACAGTTTAAAACAAATGTCGAAAACCGGTTTTGTGTAAAATATCCTGTTTATTCTTAAATTTTTATTTTGTTTTTCCCTGCGCTTTTGAAAACAATTTGACATTTTTAATTTTCACCTTCCAAATGCACCAATTAGATTCACTTTCCCATGGAACAAGATACTGTTGAAGAAAATCGAAGCAGTTGTATTGCCCCCAAACAGTATGACGACAGTCACAAAAAAAAAATAAATGATTAAATAATAAAAAATAAAAAGAACACAACATTGTAAAATCAAATAGGTACATTCATCGCTCCACCCAGAATCTAAAATTACAATAAATATTATTTTGCAATTACATCCAATTACCAAAAATAATATTTTCAAAAAAGTTTAAAATTTTTCAAAATAATGATTGTAGACACTGAAATATAGACACTTATAATATATTATAATATATCCTTGAAAACACAATATAACCGTAACCGAGTTACCTACTAACCTATACTTACCTACCTACCGTCCTACACACCTACTTTTAGGACATGTCATTTCTGACCTGTTTTACCCTCTTAAGTTGTTAATTACTATTAAATATATTATATATTTTATGCGATTATTATCATACATTATTATACAATGCAGATTCAATGACAAGGATTCAATTAAAAACTATTCTTCCGTTATTACGTCCTATACTATTTTGATACTATTACATATTTACATTTTAGATTCTGAGCGGAGCGATGAATGTATTGATTTTACAATGATGTGTGGTTTTTTTTTAAATTTTTTTTTGTGTCTGTGTACACGATAAGTAGTCGAAATAATGCTTAGATTTTCAACTTCAGTATCTTGTTCGGTGGGAAAGTGACTCTAGTTGGTGCATTCGGGAAGTCATTTTTTAAAATTCGCAATAGTTTTCAAAACCTCCAGGAAAACCAAACTAAAAATTAAGGAAAAACGGGATTTTTTACGCAAAATCGGTTTTAGAAAAAAATCGATTTTGGTTTTTGGTGTACGTCTAATGACCGTAGATATATGACATTTTCACTGGTTTTTTATATTAGCATTTTCTATACATGGTAAAATTTATAAAATATTTTGACTTGTTTTGAAATGTTTACGGACATTTTCAGTTTCCAATTTTTTTAGTTTTTTTTTTATAAATGTCAATAAAATTTTACTTGTTGGATGAAAAAGTTTGAAAATTTAATACAAAACTCCTAATACATTGTTACAATAGTAGTTGAAAAATATTAAAAATACATAGTCACAATTTTTTTTTATAAGTATTTAAAGTTCAAATTTTGAAAAAATACGTAAAAATTACGAAAATATGCAAATTATTTTGAGGTCGAAAATTATCAATCATTGTAATTAAACAATTATAAAATGTTCAGTTTTTATAACTAAAGATTGAACATTTAAAACAAAGATTCTAATAAAAAGTAGTATAGTACATACTGTATCAAAAAATCTAAAAAATATATAAACACAATTATTTTTACAGACATATTTTCTACTAAATATTATCAAATATTCATCTATACTTAATCTTAAATGACGTTTCCAGTTGAATTGTGTCTTATATGTAAAAGTATATATTATAATATTAGGTTAATAATTAAATAATATGAATAATATTAATTAAATTTACCAGCTACCGTATAATAACAATATCAATATAATTTAAAATATCCTACACTGACATCGTTTTTCGTATACAATGATATTATATCATTAAATTTAAATATAATACCATACATTATACAGTGACCTACTTGTAACCTACTGTACAGCGGAGCGATATCCACTTGACCCCCTTTTTATATTTAAGTATAGTTGAACTATTATTATTTATTGTGAATTCTAAATGTCAATTCGTGATCCCTCGGCCCAAATTAAACTAAAATTATATTTAAATATATTTATTTCATTAAAATATAGTATTAGAGTTTAAATAATATCACTCTTATATGAAAAATAACTGTGTAAAACTAATTATCTGAAAGTAATATTTACTATGGCGCCTATATGCGCAAGACAGAGACAACACATAATACAGTAATAACGTAATCTTAACAAATGAATATAACTAAAATTATAATACCTACGGGCTATACTTATCTAATATAGGTCCTATAGTAACCTATACCAGTTATATGCAGTGTTGTAATTTATACTTGAGTAAGTATAAGTGTATTGTGTATATAGCGAGGTAGTATTGAATATGGAGGATCCTTCTATTCAATAATTTAACCTAACATTTTTTTTTACTTAACTACTCGGCTACTCAAATAGTCAAATTGTTAGCTAGGTACTGAATAATTAACTATTTATTACATTTGCTAGATTTTTTCCTACGTAAAACATGTTAGTTATGTGTTAGTTATAGGTATTAGTAAATTCAACTTGTATGCGTTGTGACCAAATAAAAAAATCTTCATCGTATATTTTGTAAACAACTATCGGTAACTGCTTACAATTTACTCAGAATACCTCACTTTGTTACTATTAAGGTATAATTATAACTAATTTGAATATTCAAAAGATATATTAGTTATCACTAAAGAGTTTGAATATTTATACACTTTAAAATACTTAAATATGGCGTACTATTTAATTTACCTACTAGTCGACTAGTTGACAAGTCCACCATCCCGCCATGAAGTGCTATTAATGAATAGCTTCTTCATCAAGCCAACCATGACCAATGATCTATAATATTGTATTATCCCTCCATTGTACTTATTGTAATTATATTTTATACAGATTGTACAAATAAAAAACTAATATGACAAAAAAAAAAAAATAAAAAAATATGGCGTATACATTCACCAAAATACATTCACCAAAATATTACCAAATATGAATTTAAATTTTTTAGATATGCACTTACACAACTAATTATTTAAAATTATGTATTATTAAGCTTTAATTGAAAAAATTGAATTACCTAGCTATTTACTCAACAGGATACATTTTTAGACATTATTAGATTTTATATGAATAAAAAAAAGAACAATTATCTGAAAAACAGTTGTTGAAATACATAGACAATGTCTATTAGACATGATATACATAATATACATCTAAATTATGTCTATGATTAAATCATACTGACAATAACTGAATTTACAAAAATTAGAAATCAAAATTCTATTTTTTAAATTCGATATTGAAATACATGTAATAACAATTTGATATGCCCCAGTTTAAAAGCACATCGAAACCGCCTTTTATCTCTTTTGATTTCCGCCAACATGGCAACATCCTTTCGATATAATAGATCGATTATGAAACCAACAAAAAATATCATATTGAATATATTACCTTTTTTTAACTATGCATGATTTTTAATTTAATATTATATCCTTACTCTTTCTTCTTGTAAGCAACTTTTATACTGTATCTAATAATTGTTGAACCAAATTTGAACAAAATTTAAATTTAAAAAAAAACCGTTTGATATATTTGTATTTTTGCACATATATATTATGTAATGTCACACACACAAAATTTACATTTTAAACAGGAGAAAACTAAATCAAGACTAAGCTATCATGAAAATCTAAAAAATATTTGGAACAAACGCAATACAAATATGCAAATGTATAATAATTAAAAATAAAGAATATGAATTATGTTAATATTTTATTTTGTTATTAATGTAATAACAGTAAAACAGTTATATAATTTTTGTAATGAACTTATAATGGTAGATCCTTACGATCTACCTAAAAATAATATACAAAATTACATCTATCATATATATAATAAGCATTAATTACGATTTACGACGATATTATATAATATAGTATAACAGTATAATACACTTATTTGGCATCTTCACTCTTCAGATATTTTAGTAATCAATTATGAGTGGGGATTTTAGACTATTATATTATTATATATAACTGTATAAGAACTGGACTATTCATTGCAGCAACTATTGCGAATAAAGCAAGTGCTTTAGGGCATTTTTAATTTTTTAAATATTATTTGAAATTTATTACATATTATTATAATTGATTATACATATTAGGAACCTATCTATAAATACTCTAGCTGATACTATACCTATAATCAATGACGTTGTGTAATTATTGTAGATTATGCAAATATGTAATAATTTATTGCTGTTAAAAGCGAACCATTATTAAATTTTAAGGGGTCGGATTTAGGCAATTTTCTATATCCATCGTGAGTGATGTGTATCTAGTCATTTGTAGTTTTAAATCACTTTAAATCTAAGCTTTGACAAGTTAATACAAAAATCCCCTTAAATGTTCCTACATGTAATGGCCCCAAAATCATCAGGTAAAACTTGAAACTAGTTGAAGTACTCATTAGTAATAAATATTACAAAATAAAAATAAAACCAGAGTAAAAATAATAATTTGTTATAATACAATTAGGCAATAGCAAATGAATAGAGGGAAGTGGGCAAAACTCTATCAGGTTACTTTTGAGGAAAATGTATTAAGGGCTTCAGCCTCCCCAAAATATTTGTGCTAGTTGCGCATAATTGCATATTTGCGCAACTAAATATTGCTGTTAAAAATTGTAATTTAAATTAGTTTGAACCATGAATAGTGTGTGCGATTGTGGCCGAAAAAGAGGCACCATGAAGGCATGAACAATACAAATTGGTCAAGGAATAAAGAATCGTGTAAAAGCAGTAGGAGTTAATAAAATATCTATTTCGAATGTGGTGTTGTTGTACGGAATACTTTACACTTTAGTGTTTTAAGGGGGCCCCACGAGTTTGTTTTTAAATGGGGATTGTGATTCGTTTAATTTTTTACTTGCCCTCCTTCGTAAAATATAGTTCGGCACCACTGCCTATACTTTTAACAAAAAAAGTTTACTGGAAAGTCAAATTAATTATTTAAGTCGGGCATACACATGGGGACCGTGATTGTCATTCTTCCTATAAAATCAAACATGTTGGAAATTCATCAATCAGATTGTCAATCTTTATCGGTTCATATAAATACATTGCTGATTATTATTCTTTGAATGTGTGAAAAGTGTATTCCCGGCTTTACAAGCGTTTGAGGTTAGACATTGGATATTCAACTGTAAATAAATTATAAAATTCTCATACAACGATTTTTTTCTTTTGTTGTTCTTCAAAACTAAGAACCGTGGGTGCCTACTTACTCGATATTTTCTTCAAAATATGTTTATTTTATCATTGGCTATACGTTATGACTCATGATTAAATTGTCTGTGCTGTATGCCTGTGGCATTAGGGCAAAAATATGTCTATCATAGGAAAATATTATATTGAGTATTTCAGTATAGGTACTAAGAAATTATTATCACATTAATAAATTGATAGTTACTAATTAATAGTTGGAATATATTTGTCTATATAGGTACATATGTGTGAAGGTGCATGACAGTTGGTATGTATGAGTTGTATGAAGGAAAAGGAACATAATATACCTATTAATATGTGCTTGACACTGCTTGCGAGCAGTTGTTTTTTAAATGACTGATTTGGGCTGGTCAAAACTTTAGTCCCTCTCTATTAAAAACTGAAATGAAGCTACCGACTGTAATAATAACAATAAAGGCTAGTGCCTACAACCCACAGGTATACTTGAGATATCGATTAGAGGCAGCATACCGATGAACGACTGTACAAAAAAAGTAATTTTATGTATTACACGGATCCTTAGCAGTCGGAAGTATTTTGATTTCTAAATCAATAAACTCTTAAATTGTCAAGTGCGTACAGTCGAAGTCAGTGGATTAAGAAAAACGACGAGTTCTAACTTCTCCTTATTTGTATACTAACGCTATTATTGTGGAGTCAATATAGTCATTGAGTAAATAATAAATATCCACTTATATTCTACATTTTTTACAACTTAAACTGATAAAAGTGTCATCATCTGTAATGATTTAGAAATCAAACTATACTACGACTGTCGAGGACCCGTTCTGGTTTTTATTATAAAAATTATAGTTTAAAAAAATCTAAGAAAAACGTTTTTAAGAAGTCGTATTATTGCTGTCTGGCGCGACAGCTCTCCGCTATTAAGAAAATACCGACTGAAAATGACAAAAAATTCAACCGGCGGGTTTTGACGACCCCCTCCCCCCACCATACACCCATTGCAACCGGTCCCGTGTGTGTGAGTTCCCTGGATGATCTATCAGTTTATGTAATTTGTACAGATTCTTGGTAATCCGTAACGTACATACGCTCAGCCACACCTCCCACGTCACTATATTTAACATATCTCACCAGTCGCTAAATGTGTTAAAAATTTGTAGTTATACCTATGTTAAAATTGCTTGAAGTCAAGTCTCTAGCTACCCATCATACATTCGGCTGTGCGTTGATTAATCAGTCATGACAGAGCTGTACTCTCACGGTTTAGCTCGTTATTGTCAAAGTTATATTTTTATCTAAGTTTTCGCCATTTGAATTGTTAGGCAAGAACAACCATTCCAACGGTCATCGCGTATATTTATTGTACAATAATAATATGCATAAACTATATAGACAGTATATGCTGACATAAAGTTATTCCAATAATTATCAGAGACATATACCTACGAAACAATTGTATTTCGGAACTCCTGCCATCTTTCTTAAATGTATAAATAATTCTTCTAAACAAATTAAATTTAATTGAACGGAAAAGGCAGGCACCATTACAGATAATTGTTACAAACATTTGAGATATCAACATTCCATTGGCCAAAATCTCTTCAATCGATAACATTTTTTACAAAATATCTTATATACCTATGTATATACATTTTTAAATAATCAACCATAAAACGAATAAAAACTTTATGATTTGATCAAATGAATGCAAATTGTAATAATAATATACCACCAGGTGACAATGTTTAATAATGAAAATAAATAATAATAATACTAACAATAGTCAATAATAAAGTTCGTTGTATAAAGAAGTAAAATTTTGTTTTTGCCGATTTTTAACCCCTTAAAATTAAAATTTTGCAAAATCCTTTTATAGTGCCCGGTGAAATTAGGTATAATATTAATCTACCCTAAAAATATATATACCTGTAACGGTTATAGCCGCCGACTCCTGCTCTATTTCGACCGGTGCGTTGTTCACGGTTATAGGATTCACCGTTTTCACGGTTCTTCGAACTCATCTATGTTCATCGGAAATTTAGTTGTCGCATCTTCCACTACCACGATAACATCTTTGGTGCTTTCGCCGTCCATGTGCAGGAAAAAAAACTATAGAGACAATAAATTAATAGGACATACATATTATAGGTAACTTGTAACTAGTGATTTAGTGTAACATACTTAACTTCTATTATTCACCTAAATGCTTTAAATGCTTATTAAAAAATTGGAAACTCAAAATGTCTGTTAACAGTTCAAAACAAATCAAAATATTTTAATATCGTGTATATAGAGAATGATAATATAAACGCATGTATCTTCGGTCATTTATTTTAGTTACACCAAAAACTAAAATCGATTTTGCGTAAAAAATCCTATTTATTCCTTAATTTTAATTTTGTTTTTCCTGGCGTTTTTGAAAATTATTGGGAATTTTAAATTTTCACCAACCAACTAGATTCACTTTCCCATCGTACAACAAACTGTTCATTGTAAAATCAATACATTCATCGCTATGCTCATTATTTAAAATTAAGTAGCTTTATGTAATTCATTTTTTCATAGCAATTAAATTGTGTTTAAGAAAGTTTATTTTTATTTACTACAATTTGTGCTTATCTTTAAAATATATACTATAGTTCCAACTACTTGCAGGGAGTACCCTTAATTAAAATCTAGAAAGAAAACATTTGTAGACATTTAAGACACTAGATCTGACCTTATTATATTAATATTTAATACCATCATTATGTCTTATGAAGGAAATGAAAGTCCCATTTTTAGCCTTCTCTTTTCATTAGATTCAATATATTTAAAATAAGTCATGGAAAGGTGTAATATGGAGCCTTAGATATAATATTATATGAACTACACAAAAAATGTTTTAGTTCATTTGAAGTTCAGATGGAGCCAAGTAAATTTCTATAACATCAGATAGTAGTTTTCCCAGAGCAACTCGGGTTACTAATCATTGGCTTGACATTAGAGGTCTAAATGTCTAATTGTCTTAAGATTTATGGTGGTTACTGTATATAACTATGGTTTTTATGACATAAATGATAGAATTAAATTGTGCAAAAAAAAAAATCAATATATTTCTAATACATACATAAAATGGAATTTTGTTTTACCTTAAGTTTAACCTGCTCTATAACTTACTATATAAGTTGGAGTTCTAGTGAATTGTGTTAATACTTTCAAGTTTAAATACTAACAAGTAACTAGTCATACTTGCAGTATCATACTTCAGCCCTTTAAATAGGGTTTAATTTGTGTGATTTTATACTTAAATAATATAATTATATATTTAGGCACTAAGGCATAGGTATATTAGTATAAATGGGCACCATCAATTTTATCACTTAAAGCAATCCCTTGGACATCATTGTTAAAATGTACTGAGTATAAACTTTATGATGTTTAAAGATTTTATTCAAGCTAATTAACAGTAGTCTGCTAAGTGGTCAAATTGTATGTTGTTAATAATATAATAACATATTAAAAGGTTTGAACCAAATAGAATTAAGACACTAGGTACCGATAACTATATTCAGCTGATAACCTCAGACATGTATGGCCAAGTCACGTTTAATATTTTACAACAATCACTAAAATAACAAACTACTAGTTCTTGTCCAGTACATTGTAAAACAATATGAAAGTTAAAAATATTTCATAAGAAATAATTTAAAGACTACAGTAGGCGTATTTGTCCAATGTAAATAATTTTTTTTTATGACCGTTAAATGTCTACTCCAAAAACTAATAACATATCTGGGTGAAAGGTGATAAAATAAATATAGGTTGATCACAAATTATCATTAGTCATATATCAAAAAAATACACAACTACTGTGTGTAAATGGCACATCACTGAACATATTTATATATTCAACAAAACAATACAATACAAATAAATAAATAGTGAAAATTCAAACTGTTTTACAATTTGTTTTCAAAAAGTTTAATACACTCTGTTCATTATCTGATTACACACATAAACACACAAAATTATTTAATCTAATATTATACAAACGGATGTATAATAAATAATACATAATATATATGTTTAATGTTATACATAAGAAAAGAGTACAAAATACAGTGTATATTATTATCATAACAAAATACAATATTTTTCAACTATACTTAAGGTATTTTAAATTCCATCTGTTGACAATAGGTAAGACGTAAGGGAAGAAGTTATGGTTAAAATAATTGGATTAAAAAAAGCGCAATATCCTTGATCAGATGTACTCGTATATAAAGTTGCATGACATTTAAATAGCCATTAACTAATAGTTTTAATAGTAGTAATAATAATAATAATAATAATAATAATAATAATAAAAATAATAATAATAATAATACATTCAAATGACAAACGTATTACAGAAATGTATAAAAATAGATAACAAATGTATTAAAAAGTATAATATATTTACATATGAATTTAAAAAATTATAAATGACAGAAGCTACAGTTTTATTTCTAACGCATTAACTCTGATATTATCTTAACACAATAATGTGATGCTCTGTATGGTAAAAGATATATGGGATAAAGTTACTGAAGTATCAATTGCATTTTCATGGAAGTATGTATGGGAATCACAAAACAGGTTGAGCATTTGTATTATACAACTGATAATTATAAAATTTGAAATAATGAAAGTTTAGTTATTATAAAATTGGCACTTGAGTTTTTTTTATAAATATGTTATTTTATTTATATTCAAATTCGCATAAGCACCCTGTTCATCATAAAAAAGTTGTACTGTTTTTTTTTTTTAAATACATAGCATTTTGGTTGAAAGAATATTAATTAATTATTTGGTAAATACACGCTATTATAAAAAAACGCAACACAGATTGTTGTAATAATGCTTTAAATAACAAGTGAAATGTTATTGAAACTTTCCATGATAATAGTATGCAATAAATACAGTCTACAATTGTACCACATATTACTATTGTGTCTGAATGTTACTTATTAATAATTCAATTTATAAAATTAAAAATATTAAATGCATAATAGGACAATAAAAAATGTAATTAATACAAGACCACTCCAATCATATTGAAAATTATTCTTATGACTTTTGTCAATGTTTATTTTTTTGTTTTTACCAAATAATATTTAAACATTTTAATAATTATTGATTATGATTTATAACTTTAATGTTTGGTCATAGATATGAGTGATGTTAGACATTTTAATAAATGTATTATGTTTAAAAATTCAATAGAACAATATATAATCGAAATACTCATACAAATAATTTTGAAATTATTGTATTTGATATATGTTACTGGCAGAATTAAAACTAAAATAATAATTGGGTTACTATCTTATAGTTAACAAATTTATTAATAGCTATAGCAAAATAAATAAATTTCGTTGTTAAATGTAAGATATATTAATTTAATGAAAAATGCTTATTACAAACAATTAATAAGTGTATCATATTTTAAGTTGAATTTAATGTTTTTCAGAATTTGTTTTATACAAGCACTTAGTTATATTATCTTATAAATAAATGTTTTTTTTTTAAAAAATTAAACAATGTTTATAATTTACAGTCAAAATTGTCTCTATTATTAAAGTTACATAAATCATTTTAAATTCTATCAGCACAAAACATTGTTATAGTTTCATGAAACACTTTTTTTATTCAAACCAGCAATTATTTATTTGAAATAATATATTGTATCCAATATTTATTGTAATGCTCAATAAAGGACTAGAGATTCATGGAATAGTTAAATTTGTTTGGAAGCACATTTTTAATTAAAAGATTCTAGATTGAGATAGAAATGTAATATTGTTTTGTAGTTAACATAATTGTTTATAACCACATAATTGAAAGGTCCAAAATCAATAAATAAGGTTTAAAAAATAATTATATTTACGTGTAACTGATCAATTTAACCAAACAAACAGTTTTTAATTAACATTATTTTTAGTTGGGCTTAATTGTTCAAATTATTCAATATGAATTTAACAAATTAACTTTGTGTGTTAATAAAAAGTGCTGAAAGAATACAAATAATAATATAACTCATTATAAATTAAAGGACAATTACAAATTGAGGGAAAAAGAGGAACATAACTTAATATATTATATCGATAATAAAAATTTTAAAAACACACACTGAAGACTAGAGAAAAGTAGAATTGTAACCACTTTGAGCATGTTATTTTGTAATTAAATAATGTATGTTGTCATAAATATAGTAAATATAACCAGAAAACAATGAGTTTATCTTAAAGTTCCTTATAATTGTTTAAAAAAAAATTGTTGTACCATACAATTAGTCATCGTCGTCATTAGTATCCACATGTTCTGTATCATTATCTTTGGTTTCCACATCATTCTGATCATTATTTTTAAGAACTAGAGAATCACCACTATCTTTGGTTGTATCAGTAGTATCCTCAGCTGCTCGAGCTTCTAAAGCCCGAATACGATTTTCATGTTTTACAATCATGGCTTTTAACTTCCGAATTTCCTCTTTAAATTCTTTCACAATATCATCCTAAAATTAAATAATATTTAACATTACAAATTTAAAAAACTCTGTTTATAATGTAAAGAAAAATATAATGTTTTTGTGCGTAGTTAAATAAACAATTACTTAAAATTTAATGAACCAATAGTGAACTATTACGTGAGTTAGTAACTCATGATAAGTCCATTACATTTTAGTAAGTCATTAAATTAATCAATTTTGTATGCAGATCCGGCACTAACATTATAAATGCAATTTTACGTAAGTATATGTATAAATTATTGCAATACCCATTATCATAAAATACCTTAATATACTTCATAATTTTTAACAATCAACCTAACACAACTATTAAACTATAACAAATCACTTAACAATATTGTAAATTAAATTTTTTTTACTAACTGGAATTGATTGCTGTGGCTGAATAAATGATGGTTTAGCTACAGGTGGTGCAGTTGTATTGTTTGGACTGGACTTGACTGTTTTATTTGCTGATGGTTTATCTAATATATTTGGCTTTTTAGCCACCTTCATTTCAGAAGCAGTAGGCAATCGTGTTGGCTGATGATAATCTTTTAATGATATCAGGATAGGTTCAGCATCTTGACCATTAAACCAATCTTCAGCATCTATTGCAGGAATATCTCCAATAGTATCCGGGTATAAATCTTCTTGAAATAACTCCGACTAAAAATATATAATTGAATTACAATTTTTAAATTTAGAAATGTAAAAACTAAAAAAAAATACCTTTCTTGGAACAGTCATGCTGATTGCTTGACAGAGTCCAGAATTATTTAAACGATAAAACTTTGATATTTCACAAATAGATACATCACAACCACGTTTCGGCATCATACCAATTCCTCGTTGAGGATCTGGTGTTTGGAACGTATTAATGTAATGGACAAATGGATGCTCTGCAGTAATTTCAAAATATCGAATAACACTATCCCCCTAAAAATATATATTTATTAATGTTTCTCTCAAATAATAAATTAATTATTAAACATCATGAAAAACAAAACATTACCTTGCCACACAAGTAAATCATACTAGTATCAGGATCATATAGTGGAAACATAACTCCATTGCTTGTATCTAATTCAACCATAACAATAGGATCATCTAGTTTTTCAGGGGATCTCAATGAATATTGTCTTTCAGAAAGTTTACTAAAACCAGTTGTAAATATAAGGCCTCCTTTTAAAAATATACCTCGGGATGCTTTGCTACCTTCATGACATATTACTTCCTACAATAATAATGAGTAAATATAAATATTTCAAATTAATTAACTAAAATTAACTAACCTGCTCAATTTCCCCACTTCTAGGATTAATAAGCCTCAGCTTTTTATCTTTACATGTTGTCAATAATTGTGATCCGTCAAAATTCCATGAGGCACTAAATACAATATCTGGATGGCAATCGATATGAATAAGTGGTTCACCAACACCAACATTCCAAATTACTACTTGATTATCAGAACCTATAAACAAAAAAAGTATTAACATTGCATTTTACAATTTTACAATAAATAAAAAAAATTCAAACAAAGATTACCAGCAGATAACAAAATATTTCGAGCTGTTGGGTGCCATAAAACCAGACCAACTCTTCTTTGGTGATAAATTAAATCTACTACTGACTCAGTTAATGTTCTAAATAAAAAAATTTGATTTATAGTATAAAATTAAATAAGTTCAAAATAGAAAATTAAAATGTACACATACCGTGAAATTCCACCATCGGGAATTTGCCAAACCTTTACCACACAATCTTCAGAACCGCTAGCAATTACATTATCATTATGAGGACACCATGAAATGTCCAACACTGGACCTTTATGACCACCAACTACAGGTTGATCAGCGGGTAATCGACCAGTCTAAAAAAGCATTTATCATGAAGTTAATATTATCCCGAGTCATAAAAAATGAGTATAATAAATTTCGATTATTTAATATTATTTCATTTTTTTGAAAAATCTATTTCTAATTGTATTTAAAATTAACAAGTATGTTATAAAAAAATAGTCGTCCTCAGATGAAGGCAAAATAGTTGTGTATGTGGGGATATCCATTCTCCGCCATTTAGAGAAAACAGCAAGTAATTAAGTACGGCGTTTATTTATAAATAAAGCAAGTTTAATTTTACATAAGAAATAAGCTTTTTAAGGAATGAGTAACTTCTTTAAATTGTTCTGTAGAAACAGCCAAATTTTAGGAAAACATTGTATTGGTAAATTAAAAAAAATTCCTCTTATAAATAGCACAGTACGCAGCTTCTATAAATAATTAGCCTAAAATATACCATAAACCTAAAACCAATTTTTAGTTACAAAAGCGAAGTTTAAAATAAATTATTTTTATTTTTTCTAAATTAATTCAGAACCGAATTAGTATTATTCATGAAATATTTATTAATACAAATTGTTATAATTTATAAGAATCACTGAGTACTGTCAGATTCATTAAAAATATTTCTGTGGAAACCCTAATCAAATTAATAATAAAAATATGGTGTATTGCAATAAATTATTGCATTCAAAATCATGATACAAACTGGGAAAGCTCGATTTTCCATAATATTCAAATTATTTATGTTCAGGCGTCTATTTATAACATACTAAAAATAAACAATTAGTGATGACAATTTTTAAATATTTAAATACATAAATAACCTTGAACTAAAATCAAAATTATTAATTAATAAACAAACAATACACAATACCTAAAACTAAGAATTTAATTATATTTATTTATCCCAACAAAATAATATTTTTCTCGTGATTGAAGATTATTTAAAATGTTGGTCAAAACAATTGAGTTATAATATTGTGTACAATTTTTTAAATTAAAATATAACTATACAATCCATCAAATTGTTGAATCTCTGAATTAAAAATGTATACATTATAACTATATAATACTTGGCTTTATAAATAAAATATGTGCATTTAGTATTTACTCATGTAATTCAAACAAACAAAAAACACACCTGTTATGGATGTTATGATACTATGAATTATGATTTATAAAGTATCCAACCACTGAACCACCTATTACGAAATAACTAATGATACGAAAAAACAACTACATTATATGAACTGTAAACTATTGTTTAGAAGTTCTGTTTTAGTGTACACACATATCTTAGTGATGTGAGTCACTACTGACTGGTAAGTACCTATAAATGTACCATAGACAACTGTATATAAATAATTTCGTATGATGATAATGATTTTGTTTTGTTCTCAGTACATAATTATTACATTTGTAAATAATGTAACATAGAACATAATATGACTCATATAATAATAAGCCTCAATAAAACATTAAAAACAATAAAATCAATGAAATTGTTAAACACTACTATTTTGCATTGCACAAATACGAATTCTTTTAAAATGCAAAAAATAAGGTTGGTTTATTATTATTATTATTTTGTAGAATGTCATAGAAATCATTGAATTAAATATAAACGAGTAGTTTAAATAACAAAATATAGCCAAGCATTGTTCATATTATTATCTAGGTAGGGGGTCCATCATTTTTATTCTATTCGTATTCTTATTTCTTGGCAATATGTTTGTATGGACCATGAATATTAATTATGACGTCATTCCGTTAAGATAAATATATTGAACATGTACTGAATGAAATTAAATGACCTGTATATCCGTAATATTGTTACAACGCACAGATATAACATATTTTATAAATGTTTATTTTACCATTTTAGTCATGCGTAATAAGTTATAACTTATATTTAATAACAGTATAATATAATATGATATATATATATAAAATATTTTTATATACATTTTACAACTATTTAATTTGTGCCAATTTACCCAATTAAAAAACTTAATATTTTTAATAGGCTAAATATTAACAACCATATTATTACAATAATAAATTTTACCATTGTCTCATAATTGACACAATTATCTTTACTAATAAAAATATCGATATTGAAATATACTACAAATTGAGCGCAATGAAAAATTGGCATTTTGCACACGGCAACTGTTCAAATGTATTTTTGATGATTTTAATCTCCTGGGAGAACTTTAAATATAGAAATCACGATGAACGGTTATTATATATAAATTATTTTAGGCTTACAACGTCACTAAGTGGGGTTGCCCTGATTATATCGAGTGCTGACCACAGAAAATTAACGAAACAAAATAAATACACTGGACCACAGAAACCTCTTTAATTACAATTATTAGGTGTTCAAGTCTTAAAAATATGGTTGGACTCAGCTAGAGCCTTGTATTAAACATCAATATACACAATATACAGATACTATTGTTATTTTGTCATCATAACTAGGTTACCGTACTATTTCAAGTGGTGACTTTTTTTTCTGTATCTGATCGCAAATCAATTACAAAGTAGATACCTATCTTAAGTCCACAATTTGTTAATATATTGATTTTTAATCTTTTTTTTATATATACCTAGGTACTTAACAAAAATCATAAATTTTAATCAATTAAATACATTTTTAAAAATGAGATAGCCAAATCTATACCCAAAGTTTCCCAAAAACAACTTTATGTTAAATTTTCAGTATTTATGAAATATAATACCTATATGGAATTTTTTATTTTAAAACAAAATCTAAGGACCTATATACCTAATTCATATTTTATTAGCTTTTAGTCAGTGACTATGACAGCTTGACAATTATTTTTAGTATAATTCATATAAGCTTATTTTACATTTTTAAATAACACTAAAAATATTAAAATATTATTTATTATTTTTATTTGGAAGCTATATTTTAAACATCTACCAAAATATTTAAGTTTTTGAACACAATAATAATTTTATAAAAAACAAATTAATACATTACAATAAAAATTGTTTACAGGGAAAAACTTGTTGGAGATCTATACATAATTTTTTTATTTTCTTCTAGAAATAGATATAGAAGTATATCTAAAAATTATTATAATATAACACATATAATATATCATAACAAGATAGTCAACAACTAAATCCTAACAATATAAAAATGATATAATACATTTATTGATAATACTATTTGTTTCTGATGAACCTAGTTATAGTTGCTACTTGTTTAGCTCCTATACTACGACATCATATTTAATTACAATAGTTATACAAATCATCACATTACATTGCATATTTGGTATCAATGATAATGTTCACATAGAAATAACTAAAACATTATTCCAATCCACTACTTAAATTTCAATACTTAATGTAACAGTACCTAATTTAATGATGAAATTAAATCCATAATGTAAACTATCATGTTACTAAAAAGATAAGTTTATATTTAATCCTTTATTCTTATTTGTGGTTAAAAAATATATATCAATAACTGTCATATCCTAACTAAAATAAACTATAAGTGTCTATGCCAACAGTATACTTATAATTTCTTTTTACTTTTTCCCTATGAATAGTAAAATTAGCAAAATCGTTGGCATACTTTCGATCTAATAAGCAAATTGTATTTATATTTTTTGACCAATATAACAAAAAAAATGCCTGAATAGTAATTTTATGGGAATGAGAAAACAAGTTATGATTTTGAATCAGAATAATATTAGTACCTTGTATATTATGAATACATCTTTCTCAGATTCTATGGATAACTACTTAATATATATATAAAATGTAAAATTAAATCATTTTAGATAACTTACCTTTGAAAGAGGTAAAACAATAAAAGCACCTCCACCAGCTGATTCAACGATACAGGCCACAAATTTTGGATTAACTGCACAAAATGTGGAATCCCATGAAGATTTGGAAACTCGTATATTGTCATAACAATATTCACGTTTTAGAGCTGTGCCGTAAACATGACGAAACTTACTACTTCTTACTTTAAAAGACATCTGTAAATAGAAAAAATAATTAAAAATTAAATTACACAATAGCATAGGGATAGGCCAACATTAAAATTATTTTAAATACAGACATACAGTAATAGATATGTATTTTTTCCTCAAATATCGTTATGATTAATGTTTTTTGTGGTTCCCATACATTTTAGAGATAAATTGTACAACACACTATGAATTATATACCTATTTTATAGTAATATTCCTATATATGTATATAAAGAAAGGTTATTAGGAGCAGACTTGCCAGGGTGTGCAAGCGTAATGTACTTAACACGATAATTCAATATTTTGGTAAGGAAAATGAGGTGCTGCTAAACAGTAATATTACTTATAAATTATTAATTTATCATTGTAGAATACTTTTAGTATGCTGATTACCTCCCAATCCGCCTCTGAAAGTATATTCAAGAAGGTTGAGAACAATCATTGGACTATAATCCATGGTTACTATACCTAGGTAAATTCCCCCAACAAATTAGCAGCACAGTTATAATTAGGTGCCTGAAACACATATTTTGTACTTGAGTACTTGATCATACATATTAAATGTCAAAGTTACATCAAACAACTTGAAAAGTTGAATTTGATGAGAAAATAGGTACTCACTACTCTTATTAAAATTGCTTATCAGAACGCATTAGTATCATTACTTTTTTAAATAAATGTATTTATACTGCAGTACAAGTACATTAACATAATACATTGTTGATGCTTGATTTTCTCTCTAAATAAATAACACAATGTCTACCTAGAACAAAATCTCAATCAAAACTGGATTCAAATTTAAAATCTTTACCAGCATAAAAAGATTTTGTGTTAACTTTGAATATGAATAATACTGTTATACGAACATGTAAGTTTAATCAACCTATGTACCACTTATTCACATTTTTGGTTAAGTTTTGATTTACCGACTTTATCCTAATTCAAATTAACTAATGAATATTTTGAAATTTTAATACAGGTAAGAGCTATTGATGTGGGTTACTTATAATAAAATATCCACAATAATACTCAACAAAATTCAGTTGAGTTACAAAATAAATAAAAAAGTGGTCAGATAATAACGAGGATAATAGGTACCTAGGTATCGTGGATATTTGATTTTCGAACAACTATTGTTTAAATTAATCAAATCAAATCTACTATTAAAAATGTCGTGAAACAAAAATAAGTACCTACAGGTAAGTTTAATATTATCTTACAATGCTTAATTTGAACAAAATTAAAATTTAAGGTAGACATTGGTATTATTCTGACTTTCTTTTATTTTTTATTAAAAACAAAATAAGGTAGTAGGTACCCATGTTGTTTAGATACCTATTATATTTTTTTCATCTTCAACTCACGATTATAATAATTAACCAGAGTAAAAAATCATCTCTGAATTTATTTGACAATCTCTAGAATTCTAGAATCTAAATTGTTTGTTGTTTAATGTCTTAATTGAAATATACAGTCAATGCTCGTCCTTATACCACAAAAAAAAAAAAAAAAAAAAACGATTGTAATTCAGTCAGATGTCCTCTACAATTTTGTCATTGAGACTCGAAACGGATTCCAAAAAAATGGGCGTGCAACAGACAGGCAAGCCCTGGGCGCACGACACAACCTGATACTCTACATCCCAATTATTGTCGAGCAAGTACTCCGATTAATAAGAAATGAAATAAAATTGGCACGCAGAGAAACTCGTGGTGAACAATTTGAAAACGGTGTAATAATAATGCCGCTGTCCAGGTGCCTATCGAGCCGAAAAGATTATTGTGCTCAACCCAGGCGGGTGAATCCTATGATAATTTATTATAAATCAGACAAATCGCTTGACGTGAACAACACTCACCTCGGTGACTCATGCAACGGGAATTTCTCTTCCTGGTATAATCTGTATATTATTTGATATTTTTTTCCCGGCGTTATCTCGGAAACTGCTAACGGAGCTCCGGCGGTCCAGCCAAATGTAATAATGTTATGTATATATATATATCGCGTCAGCCGTGAGCGTGTGTGCGTGTGGCGGCGGCGGCGTCGCGAGTGTGCGGATCGGACGGGAATAATGTATTATTTTGAAAAGTACCAAAGTTCGCGCGATATAGTCGATCAACCGATTCGCACGGCGATTAATAATAATAATAATTATTATTATAATTATTATTATGATGTGTGTTGACGGGGAAAAAAAAATAATATATATACCAAATAAATATTGGAGACGGACAAGATAACCGGAACGTCGTTACGAACTCGAGGCGCGGGGGGAGAAGGCGATATTAAGCGGCGCGGACGACGGCTGAACGGCGCGGCGAACTGGCCGTGAATCGGAGGGAAAAAAAAAAGGTCCCCGTCTAATATCACTGAATCACTCTACCATATTTGGCGTTTGCGAGTGGAAACGCGACGGCTGGCTACTGAATCGGTGAGACGGATGGATAGGATGGCCGGGGGTCGTCCGCACTCCGCCGGTTTATTTACAATCAACGACGCACGGGGCAGGCGTGCGACACCGAGCGCCGTGGCCCCAGTGCCACCAACGTCACGGGACCCCCACGCGAGCGCCGAGCGGCGGCGGCACCGCGGTAAGCGGTTGACGCCGTTGACGCCTTGACGACGGTACGTCGGTACTTTACTCGTCGTCGTCGCCGCTGCCCCGTACGTCTGACACGTACCAATCGGTACCATAATGTATTTATGTTATAAACATATATATAATATAATTAATACATAATATTATTCGGACATACCACAAACGGATGCGGTACGCCGGTATATCGGTACTCGGTAGTACGTGTCTATATTCTGCTGAACTGCGCCATACTTTGCTTCCACGGCGGACACGCGTTTCGTATTCGTGTCATGGCTCGTGAAATCTTTTGCACACCGCACACGCATAACATAATATTATTATTATTATTACTATTATTACCTGTCTGTTATATCACCAACAACTAACAAGACGAGATATATTACAATATTATATATTATTATTATGCAACGCCGAACGATTATTATTTATCAATATTCGTAGTTCGATTATAAAATATGTATTATTTTATTGTAATGTGTAAAGCTATCAAGCTATCAGCTATGATATAACTATATTATTATTTAAATTCTCGTAAAAAAATTAATTCATTTTAATTCATTTTACAGCTCAATAGCAGCGAACAGTTTATAATTTTTGTAACAAATACGGATTTGAGTAATGGTCAAGAGATTTAGTCCGAAAAAAATATTCAAAGACCGCCCAAATTAATGGGGCCCTATAAGCCTATAGGGATTATCGACTCATAAAAAGCTCCAGCTTTAACTCAGACTTAGAACTGTCTCAAAAGGTTAAAAATGTGTTGGTGTTTTTTTAATTTTTATATTTTTAGTAAATTATAAAAATTGGCGTAATATAAAAAATTATTAGTAGTATTAAAAATCATCAGTGGCGCGTACCCAGGACTTTTCAACGGGGGGGGGGGGGCTGAAGCCTCTTTAGCCGGGGCCCCCTGGGTACGCCACAGTAAATCAAAAAACAAAAATTAAAACAAAATGTCTATATGGTACCAAAGTAAATTATCAAATATAACCCAAAAAGATTATACGTTAACTAAATTTTTGAGGCCCAACTTTTTTATATATTCTATTCTGGATATTTCAATGGATGAAAATTCATCAATGATGGCTCCAAATATTTCAATTAACTCCTGATTTTTTTTTTTTTGGTGTTAGGTGTACCGTCGTATTGACATGACAGCGAGCTTTTATTTGCGTCTCAGGTTGTATTTCTATCAGTATGTCAATAACCTAAAAATATTTGTCAAATACCTTAGCCGTTTGAGAATTTACGTGTTCGTGTACAACTATTCGACGGGAGCCGTTGGGAATAATTAAACAATAATTAATGAAAGCCGTTTGGGATGAATCGATTAATGAATTCCTAAATGCGGGTAACCATTGATATTTGGTGTTTTAATAATATTTATAATTGAAACATATAAAATTATGAAATAATTAATATTACGTTTATTTATTACACAATAGGAAGGCGGCTCACGGTTTTTTTGTTATTGATAAATTTTCATTACAAATCTATATTCCATAACAGTTTTGGTGACGTCTCAACGTGACTGTCAACGGTGGTGATGCGGCGACATCGGGTCATCGGGACGAATAGGAACATCGGTTTTTTGGAAGATCCTTGCACGGACGGCTAACAGGTGATTATCTACCTGAAATAATATTGAGTCCTCCCTGGACGCTGAGGTCGTAATTGTATAGTTTTCGATTTTGTGAGGCAGTGGCCAGTAAGGACGCAGAACGGCCAGTATAGCTGATGCAGGGCGCTGGAACCATCCTGAAACTCGTTTAGCGAAGCGTTGATGGTCCTCACTCCTCAGGAGATCGGCTAACCTGGCTTGCGTAAGCAGTCGCAGTGTCAGGAACCGAGTGGCTCGTAACTCGTAAGGCTGGTTGAGCTAGGTGCCGAGAACCGTGGTGTCGCTGTTGGGCGGAGCCCGGATGTCGGCGAAACTCAGAGCACTGCGAACTATACATAATAAATAATAATATTATACAATATACATAGATGCGAAAGCGGGGCCGGATTTTGAGCAACTCAGCAACTGCTCCCCCCTAGGCCCTTGTTTGTACATCGTCACCGGTCGACATCGTGGCGGGCGCCGAGACATTTGCGAAGTTCGATTTCGTCCCCCTTCTATCATCATCGTGCTTTTTTCGCACCAGTTATTGCCGCCGGTCAACCAGTGCAGTACTGCAGACTGCAGTCCTGTTCTCTACGCACTTCCGTGCATGATAAAATAGATGGGGCGAATTATGACAATTATGGCTAGGGAAATGTACCTGAAGGGTATAGAATGCGCTAACCGAACCAAAACTAGTATTTTTGCCAAATTGCAGTCTTGTAAAAAATACTTTTGAAAAAGTATTAAGATACTAATACTA
Source organism: Nasonovia ribisnigri (assembly GCA_027563435.1). Taxonomy (NCBI): domain Eukaryota; kingdom Metazoa; phylum Arthropoda; class Insecta; order Hemiptera; family Aphididae; genus Nasonovia; species Nasonovia ribisnigri. The sequence continues at coordinate 90,348 of JANEHU010004673.1, read as the reverse complement.
GTATTCTAATGAAATAGTATTATAAAAATGTATTTTACGAATACTCCCAAAGTATATGAATTATGAATACAAATATACCTATATCATTTTATTAGTTTGCTACTAACCATAGATTTAACAATTTGAAATAACAATTAACAATATAGAATAAAGCAAAATAATATTTTTAAAAAAATAATGAAAATTAGTATTTACAAAATTTTGAATTATTTTTAATAACATTGTTTTTCAAATATAATATTCAAATCAATTGTTTTTTCAATATAATTTTTATTGATGTCAAATTGTTGTGAAAAATAATTAATAAAACAGACTTTATGGTATTTAAATACAAGTATTTACATTTTGTTCAAAATACTTTTAAACAGTATTCAGAATACTTAAAAAATACTTTAAAAAAATTGTATTTAGGATACCAAAAAATACTTTAAAAAGTATTTGAATACTTTACAAGACTGTCAAATTGTATAATATATACTTATCTATGATTGTTGCTGACAAACCTATTTTGATTTGATCTCGATGTACGTTGTACTCGCCGCGTTCATGCAGTTGCCGTCCGATCGACCACGGTGGAGTTTTATGATCGCACAATTCGACATTTTATGCAGTTATTGATCATAGAAAAGAGATTGTAAATTGTTTGTGCACTTTAAAATACTCATAACTATTGTTTGAAATTAAAATATAAAACAACTTTGAGAAGTTCGCTGGGCTAATAATCTCATTTCTAAATTTGATAATTCTCTCTAATATTAATCATAATTCATAAGGATAGGTATATTAGTAATAAGCACTAATAACAAACAATAAATTGATTTTAAGGTACTGCAGGTTTGTTATAGCTCCGCCATCCAAATAACAATGAATACATCGTATAAATATAAAATAATGAGTTTATTTATTGATATTAATCTAACAATTCGATGAAAGGTATATTGATATAATATTAAAAAAAATAAAACTGAAAAATGGAATGGATTAATAATACTTTTAAGACAATGATAAATTAAAAAATGTATACAAATGTTAATAATTCGAAGGAAAATACGTACCATTATTTTTACCTCGACATTGGGTGTTTGGTGGTATATGCCGTGAAACTAAGGAATGTTGCATAGTTAGTGTGCCAAATAGATCAGAAGTTACATTGATACCTATCATTAACCGATATATTAGACAATATACATATGGTTCTACAGTTTTTTCTGACAGCTGGAAACCTATTTAAGGTTTTATTAAAGGCTAAAGCATTATATATATTATAGTATTAATGTAGAAATATAATTTAGCAAATAAGTAAATTATTACTCAGTCCAATGAAGCTAAAATAGTAAAATTTGATGAGGAGATACCATAATATTTGTGCATAATATAACACCACTAGTCACTACATGCGTAGGTGCACTAGGTAGTCCTGTTGTCGTCGTGGAATTCAGCGGGAGCTTAGGATGGTTGTATGCGCTACATAAAATTATAAAATTTACTATTGAAAAAATTTATGAATTTTAGATACCTACCTACCCAGGTATAGTCCGTACTATAGAATTAGGGATATTGTAACATTACTCAATTGTCAATTTAATAATTGATTTTTTTTACCAAAAAATTAATAGTCCGTTTGGGCGAGTGAAATTATTTTTACCTGCTCTAGGTAAAAACCTAGATACTTATTATATTGTTGCTAATCATTATTAATCGCTATTATTGAAAACGAGATTAGGTAAGATTCAGACATGCTGTATATTATGTTGTATACCTAAATAATAAGTAATAACACTACAGTGTGCTATGTGTGATGTGTTGTGTCCGTGCACGGAATCAAATAAGCTACAATATGGAACATTTCGATTTCGTTGTACGAACAAAAAATGTAACGTAAAGTGTCTTAACAGATATTAATGTAAAAATATATTAGAGATGAAAACACAATTACATAATCATGATCCTAGTACAAAAAGATCTTTAGCTGTAGATGTAATTAAAAGTGCTTCTGAAAAAAAAGCTACTGAATATGCACATGAAAAACCTAATAAAATTATTAGGAAAGAACTATTAGCAGACAAGTCAGAATACAATTTAATCAGGCGATCAATTTATCGTAGCCGAAAACAACAATACCCTATATTACCAAAATCACAAAAAAGAGTCATTTGATCAATTTTATGATATGCAATCAACCATTAAATACAAAGATCAGCAATTTTGTTTCATAAATGAACAAAAGTAAATTGTTATTATAACTTGTCATGACAATTTACGACTTCTATGTAAATCTAAAAATATCTTTGGAGATGGGACATTTTCATATTGTCCTAAGTTTTTTTTGTCAACTATATACATTGCACATATATACTTACAATTATCATATACCAGTAGCTTATGTATTCTTAACATCAAAATCAAAAAACAATTATTTGACTATGTAGTTGTTTGAAATATGCAAGTTATGTAATGAACTAATTGGCAAAACTCTTAAAGTATATTTTTTTCATTCTGACTTTGAAAAAGCTGCACATTTAGCTACAACTCAAAAATTTCCTAACTGTCAATTAATCATATGTACTTTTCATTTAGGTGAAAGTTGGTATAGACAAATTGTAAAACATAAAAATTTATCGAAATCATATTTAATTAAAGACTCTGAAGTTGGATTGTGGCTCAAATGTTTTTTCGGTTTATCATTTTTGCCACCAGCTGAAGTAGGAAATGCATTTACTGAGTTGTTATCAATTACACCAACCGAAAATGGATGTGTAATTTTTGCCGATTATGTATTAGACACATACATAGACGAAAACTCAGAGTTCCCCCTTATTTGTGGGCGTCATCACCAATATTTGACCATCCCAGAACCATCAATGGACCAGTCATTCCATTCCCACTTTAACAGTCAGTTTTATACAACTCACCCTCATATTTATCGAGTCATCGCAGTACTATTAGAAATCCAAACAGAAAATACAATTAAAATCAATTCCATTTCAAAAAATATCCCTAACGTTCAACGAAAAGAAACCACACAAAAAAAGAGTTCGTGCAAGAAACATTGAATAAATATACAAGAAGAGATATTGACCAATTACAATACATAAAATGCTTAGGTTTTAAATACCAGGCCAATAGATTACTTTAAAATGTATTAAAATTTAAAATTGTATAAAATTAATTTACTTATAAACCAATTTAAACCTTATTATAAAATTATATGACGTGTTATTTTAATTATTATTTTTCTACAGTAGATTACCATATAATAATATAACTATCTACCTATACCAATATGGCAATATATGAATAATTATATACATTATAATAGAATATATAAATTAAATCTTATTCGCCCAAACGGTATACATCTTTTTGCCCAAACGGTCAACGCCCATTTCATCATATACAAGTATACTTATATATTTTAAAATAATATTTCTTCAAATGACTTCCTAATTTTTTTTTTATGCAGGCAGTATGTAAGAAAACGAAGAGCTTTACCTACATAAGGTATGTAAATAAAAATATATATATGCTGTAAAAACTACAATAACGTGCCTTCCATTATTATTACCTGCTCAATATGTTTAAAACGGATTTTTATTTGTTTTTGCATTTGCTGAAATTAACGTTTATTTGTACCAATTATTTGGTTACTATCATAGATATTATATACCCTCAAACTTAACATAAACTATAAATTATATTTTCTAAAAATAAAACATTTTTATTAAAAACACATAAAAGTCACAATAACAAAATCTTAAAGATAGATTAAGGATTTAATAATGGTAATATTTCACCAAATCTTGCTTCAATTTTAAAATCCACACAGTCATCAGCCCTAGTTGGCCCTATATTTACCACAGCAACAGGTTTATTAGCAGATTTTGTTCCTAATACTATTCTATAACCTGAATATACAAATAGAGATGAGCCCATAACCAAGAGTGAATCACATTCTTCCACAAAATCATTTACCCTCTGAACTCGTTTTTTTGGAATGTTGTCTCCGAAAAAAACAATGCGTGGAATTAATAAATTTCCTTTACATTTTGGACATTCAGGAACCTTGAATCCGCCAATTTCTTCCTATTGAATCATAGATAAAAAAATTATAAAATATATTTTATAACATTGTTATTGCCTATAATCTATTTTCTATAAATACTTTTTAAATTCAAATAGTAACACAACACACAAGATAAATTTATTCCATAAAGTAAACAAATGTTTTTGTTCTAGATTAAGACCATTAAGGTTTTGTGTACAAACTACAATGTATTCCTTATATTCTATAATTAAAATACCTAATGAAATAATTATAAGCTATGTTAAAAATCTAAATGCAATTTGTTATAGTGATTAGCGTTTGTATAGTTATTATTATAGATTATAGAATTGAGTACTCCATTTAATCTGCTACACTAATTATAGTAATTTTATGTCAAGTTATATTGTGACTTTGAAAAGAAAAAAAATTTAAACAGCTCTAACTACAAATAACTAATAAGTAAATAACACTGTAATAGAAAATAATGATAAATAATTTGTTTTCAAACATTTTAATTTCTATTTTCTACATTACAACTTACAAGTGTATTAAGTGTACAGTTTAAAAAACCATACTATACAATATAGAATATTCACTTACTGGAGTGAGTTCAACATCACCATCAGGCCTGACACTGTACAATTCTTTAATAGAAACTTGAGGGTTTAAACTTGACAAAACATCTTGAAATTGATGTCTATCGATTGTATAATCACATTTTAAACAATGTACAACATATGCAGTTCCATGCAATTCAAGAACATTTTTACTTCCTGCTTTTGTATGCAAGTTATCAACATTCTGAGTAATTATATGAACAATTTTATTTTTATCTTCCAAATTCTTTAAAAACTTATGTGCATAATTAGGCAACATTGATGAAAATCTAGGCCATCCCACATAGTTTCTAGCCCAATAACGTACACGTACTTCTGGATTTTTAATAAACTGTTGATATATTACAGGGCGATTTTTACTTCTCGCGTACAACCCGACATCAGCAGAACGATAATCAGGTATACCACTTTCAGTTGATATTCCTGCACCTGTGTTAAATGAATACCATTACAATAATTAAATCAACCATTTATGATACACTCTACCAGTTAATACAAGAATTTTTTTATGTTCTTTAATGAATTGATCAAGAGTATTTGCATCCGATAACTGCACAGGCGTGTGTTTTGGTACAAAATTAGAGTTGAATCTAAAAATTAAACTTTTATTTGAATTTAAAATTACTTTACATGTCTTAAAAATCATTATATTAAAATGTATGGTATTGGTAACAATAAGAACGTATAGATTTTGAGTATTCACTGTTGAATTTTGAATGCAGTATTTTAAATTTAGGACCAACAATTCGGTAACGAAATAATAATACGTCGTTCAAAATAAATTTTACAATAAACTAAAAAATAAAAATTACAATATTAATTACTAATTAGACTGTAATCATGGTAAAGTTAACTTAACGTCTTCACCATAGACGATAGACCTAAACTGGCTAAACTTACTATTTACTATATATGAAGTATGAACTTTACCATGGGTAGTAAATAATGTAGTGTAAGTGTAGTATCACAATCATCTACAGAACAGGTTATCTATTGAGTGATAATATTATGATCAAAGGTATTATAGGTATTATATAGATATTTAAATTCATTATTAATCTGTTATTTAATTTCTGTGCCACATCCTAAAAGTCGAAATTTTTATTTGTCCCCAAACAAATCCATTTCAAAATTTCAAATCTATTTTCTGTTGATTATTTGACTGTCGGCTAAACTAAAACTACGTACGTCATGTCGTCATGAAGACTAGTTCCTTGATAAAAACATTAAAAACTTCTTTATTATTATTTACTTTACAATCGAAGATCGGGGACTTAGTACATGATCTAAGCTCGGGGACATTCACATAGATACTATTAATAATATACATATTAATAATACACTAAGCTCATAATACCCATACTAATATACTATAGCTGCTGATCTGCATTTAGCTGAAATCGGGCTGATACCATTGAACAATATATATATATATATATATATATATATGCTGATACAGATGTTATTTTTTTTACTTTGTTTACTGAAGTTCGTTATCATTTTATTAACTTGACAACCTAGTCAGTCAGCAGTCTTCAATACTTCGTCATTCAGGAATAAAATTTTTGATAAATTTTGATTTACTTTTATTAAGTATTCATTATTCATAGTTTTATTCACTACTGGAATTATTCTTGTTATCTCATCTTCATTTATATATATTTATTTACATTATTTGATATATTTATATTTTACACTCGAATGTCTCAGTAAATCATGTTTAGTAGTTCAACAGCTGTAAGTACAGTAATGGGGCTAATGTCTCATTTAACTGCTTCTGATCTCAAAGAAATACTAAATGACGATAGTAAGTTTGAAGTGTATGCCAAAGAACTAAAACCGGTAAGTAATTAGGATATTTTAGAATGACTATAATATACATTTGAAGATGATTAATATTTTTAAAAAACATGAATTTTAGAACAAAGAAATAGATACCGAAAAAGAAATGTTGATAGCAAGTAACCAATCCCTGGCTGAATTTAATCTTACTAAAGAACCAGAATTAGTTAGTGGTAAAGAAAGATTATGTGAAATGTATGAGGAAGCAGAAAAACTATATAAAAGTGTTACAGAGAAAGTAAATACTTTAAGTAAGTATAATTATTTTTACTTCAAAGAGTTCTATCATAATTTAAGTGCAATATTAAGTACTTACAAATACATTTTTTGTGTAAACGAAAATAGGGAAAATTAATCACATTGCACATAAGTATGAAGTTGTCCATTAACATTGAAAGGATATTTTAGAAAGTGATATTTATTGCTAATCTAGATAAATTTCATTTTGTGGTTTTAAATATTAGGTTTCTATGTTAGTATGTGTCATTATAAAATATAGTTTGTTTCATCCCCGTAAAAAAAAAAAATAATTAATGGGCATTTAGTTATTAAAATATTAGATGGAACAATTAGTTCCTCCTAGAGTTATTAGCTATAAGAAATTTGGTTCCCCCGCTCGATTATAAGATGACTAACCCCTTAGTATTTTGAATCTTTATTATTTTTAGGTGCATCATACCAATCAAATTTAAATAATAAGAAATAATATAAAGTATAAATTTAATATTAGATGATTTATTATTTATAAATCAAGTTAGTCGATAGGTAATTAAATAACAAATGATTAAGAGTTAAATCGGTAACTCGCGTCACCATTTTTACAAATACTTTTTAGTTGTTTCACTATAATTTTTTTTAATAATGTGAAGTGTAATCATTATTATTATATTTTAACTGAACAGTATAATAACATTTTATTTTCAAAGATTCTAATTTTTACTTGATTTTTTGGCATGATTGTTATATTAAAAGGAAACATTATAATTTTTTAAATCGCGCTAAATAATATCAAGATTTTATAAGAAGTTGGTATGTGATAGCTTAATTTTATTTGTAAATATTGTGTATGACTATAGAGATCAGAATTATTTGCACTATAAAAGTGCTAAATATGATTCAAATATGCATGGCAAAATATGCTCCTATGTGTACAAAAAAATTCAAAATATGCAGTATATGCATTAAAATTTTTTACCAAAATAAAAAAAAAGTTTGAAATTGTTTTTTTGAATCTAAGCACTGAATATTTAATACAAAATATTTCAAGTAGACTGTATTGTAAATCTCTGTAATTCAATAAATAAAATCTTTTAAGTTGGTGAATCACATTTCTATTTATTAGAAAATGGTTATAATTTTAATCAAAAAATTATATATTTTAATTATGTATTATATATAAAAATATATAATATAATATTATGTTTTTAATTTATTTTGTTTTATTACTCTTAGTTCAGTGGGTTCAAACAAAGATCCATTGTAAACCTTGGTAGGAACTATGTTATTATTATTTTTATATCCTTTGAGTAGCATAGTTGTAATAAATACTGTATTATTTCAGAACATAAAACTATACATATAAACAAAAAAATATATATATTTTGAGTGTAAAAAGATTTCTGGAATTATTTAAAATTAATTGTTTATCAACATATTAATTCAAGTTTTTATTTTATTGAGAACCAAGGAAAGAGTGAAAAGTTGTTATTTTTATTAAAAATGTTTAAAATATACAAATAATATGCTTTAATAAGAAAATATGCCTCAACCCTTTTAAAATGCATCGATATTCAAAATAAAATTTTGTCTATGAAATCAGTTTAATTTGAAACGCCCACATTTCGAACCCTCATAGTTGTGCATACATTTAGTATGAATATGAAAATGAATACAATTCTGGTCTCTAATCATTGCCAAACATGCCAAACCAGGTTTTTGAAATTTAAAAAGTATATTTTGAATTTGTATTATTGTCATTTTTTTATACCTAATAAAAAATAATAATTAGAATAATATTTACCTAACTTGTTTAGGAAATAGTAAACTGATATTGAATTGATTTATGACCTTTGTATACCATTAATATAATCTTACAACTAGTAACAACTTATAGATAACATACTTCAACTAGGTGACAGGAATATGAACATATTTGGTATGGTTTGGTATACCTACATCAATTTCTGTTGTATACAATTTTTTGAATATTTTATTAAACAACCATCTTTTTAGACTACATGTTTCATTTCAATTTAATTGATTTTTACTGTAGATAATAATATAAGGATAGATAGATTTATACATAGTATATTACAATAACACAAAATAATGGGTGACACTGTCTTTATTATGTAAATAAGACAAATTTTCAATTTTACTATATAATTAAGTACCTACCAAGATAATAAATGAAAAAAAGACACTCTTTTTAATATTAAAATATGTATGATAAACTCAAAAACCTTGTCTATTTATTTATGATGTTAATACTCTGAAGTTTTAAGTTTAAACATTGATCTTTTATTTATAGACTGGCCCATCCTATATCACCAGATACATTGATAATCACTAGCTGACACGGCACAGTGATGCAGCCCATTTAGTATAAATATATAGTATGAATATTTATATATGTATATATTTTTTACCGAATCAGAGTAAATTAGTAACCAAAAAGCGTTGAAACATAAAAAGGGCTGGTCTATTAGTAAAAGGTCTATGAATTTAAATTTTAAATTTCAAGGAATCTAGAGATACTTAACATGTTTTATATGTTTATAATTATATTTATGTGATTGTGTGATTCTCACAAAAGATTATTACTTATTAGACCAGGCTTGTCATTTGCACTTTTTACTTTGAAAAATATTAAATATAGGTAATAAAAAGTACATAGTTAAAATAATTTTAATGAAAAACAATGAACTCTATACAAATAAATATAGTTTCTAATACTGTTTCTAATACTGTTCATAATCTTCCTTGTAATGTTAATTCATTATTATTAAATAAAATAATATTCAATACATCTAAAGCCTGGTCCAGACCAAGAAACATTTGTAGGAAACATAAGTTTATGACATTGTCGTCGACAAATATTTATGTTACCGCTTATGAGCGGAAATCGGAAACATTGTCGACGACAATGTTGGAAACACGTGTTTCCGACAAATTTTTCTTTGGTGTGGACGGGGCTTAAGAGCAGTAAGAGCTAAAAATAAATTTAGTATACATACATTTTAATTTAGTTATTTTTTTATCTTATATTAAAATTGAAATCTATTAGGTACTACTTTTATAAATAGTGGTATATTTAAATCATTATTTTTGCTTAATATATCCTTTAATAAGTTATAAAAAATCTATTTTTAGAACAAAACAAAGGTAGTATGAATCCAGAAACTATATTAGCTTTGTTGCAAACTGCTTCTTGTGAAACTGAAGAAGAATCAGATGTAAGTATAAATTACGTAGTATAATGATAGTTACAAAAAAAATATTTAAAATATCTTTTTTTTGTTAATTTAGAAATTGGCTGAAAAATTTTTAAGTGGCAACACTGACTTAGAAGGTTTTTTAGAAGAGTTCTTGAAGCGACGTAAAGATATGCACATGCGTAAAGCTAAAGCGGATAAAATGTCTGAATTGCTAAGTAGACGTAATAATTCTTTCAGACCGCCAATCAATAATATTCAACAAACAACAGCAGGATATCCACAACCTGGATACCCCAATTCATTTTATTTTCAACCTACTTCAATGCCATATCCAAATGTACCCATTAATATGCCTATGCCAGGCAATCAATTTATAAACAGACAATATTAATACAAAATATATTAATTAATAATTATATACAACTACAAAACAATAATGTTAAATTTATTATTTTTATTATTAAAATATACATTTATAAATTGAATTATGTATATAGAACAAAATACAATTATTAGAATGTTATTATTATTTTTAAACTCTTGCAAACGCTTTTTTGACTTTTACCTTTACCACTTAATTAATCCTGGAATATATTTGTCGATCAATGTTTGATAATATGGCATCAATTCTTTTATATCTGGTATGACACCTCCTTTAGTATATAAATCAAATTTGCTAAAAGAAAAAGAAAAAAAAGATTAATTTTTCATAATAAATGGTTAATTTTTTTATTAAATATAGTGGCAAGTAATTTCCTAAATTCTGAATACTCACAACTAAAAATTATAAATTAATTTTTGCAAAATTATCATGCCATTGCATAATAAACAATTATTTGTTCTCCTTCAATTACATTTTGTCTCACACTTAAAATTTACTGATTTCAAAAGATTAGAAGGCTTATCTATATTTTGTGTCCACTGGAGTTTGAATTTATAATTTATAATATGTAATATACATTATCTATATTTTTAATTAATTTTCAAAACACTCATTGTACAAATGTGTTACCTTTAGCACAGAATAAATAATGAAATATTTATTCAGTGCTTTTAATATGCACAAGATGAAAAAAAAAATTTAATCAACTTCTTGATGGTTGGCAGAAACTTTTTCAAAAAAATATTCAAGTCTCATTTAAAATATATCCACTTACTTAAATTCTAAAACCCATTTCTTCATTTCCAAATCATCTTCAGAGCACAAAAAGTCATAGTCACCACCAGAGTGCCATGGGTAAAACGAATGGAATCTATAATCCAAATTATATTATTATTAATTATAAAAAAAAAGTAAATACCTAAAAATTAAATATATACCAAAAATAATTAATCAACATAATTAGTAATTACCTACCTAATCATATTTAGTCCTTCTTTCGGTAATGTTGTATTGTTGTGTACTAAGACTCTGTATAAGTATTCATCATGTCCCCAAGACATCAAGATATTGTCCAATCCACAATTTTTCGAATAAATACCTAGTGTGGTGCTAAATATACGATATTATTAATTTGGCTTTAAATTCGTTTTAATAAATTAAATAAGAAAATTACTTGTATCTTGGGTCGTAGGTGTCTGGGTTCTTTTTAAAAGTGGTGTCTTTGTAGACTATGGAATTTGCCCATGCACATCCAACAGGGAATGTATCACCAACCACGCTCCACTGAGGTTCACCTTTGAAAGCCATCACCTAAAAAGGTACAAAGGAATTAAATCTGCGTTTGTGAGATATTGCTTGACGAGTATACCTACCTACATTGTTAATTAATATGAAATAGGTAATGTATTACTAGTTCTTATTTTATTGTTATGAACATTCACATAGGTACCTAATACCTGCTTTAGATTTTTTTAGAATCAATATTAAAATATTTAATAACTTAAATGCACGTTTATATACGGTTTACTCACTTTCCCTAAATCGTGTATCAGACCAACCAAATGAAACCAGTCATGGTGTGGATGAATGGCGCGTATACGTTCGGCCGTTTGAAATGCGTGAACGATGTTGGGAATATTTACGTCAGGATCGCTTTCATCCACTAAATCGTTGAGAGATTCCAATGCTTCCATAATAGTCGCCTCAAATTTATCAAAAGACAACCATTCAGCCATCTTTTCTTCGTTACAAATGTGTTTGAAAATAAAATAATTAAAGTTTTTATTGAACTGAGAGTATTGACAATAACGTTCAATTGAAATAAATTTAAAAGTTATTTTCTACTAGTTATTTTTATTTTTTAATACTAAAATTAAAAATTATTTTCATAATTTTTGTCACAGGTACAATTAAGTATTTAACTAATTTATTTTTATTCGTCAGGTCTTTCTGTTACACTCTGTATACTTATTATACTATTATTTTGACATATAGGTAGCCAGGTATAGGTATGGATTATGAATATAAATAAATATTTTACTTGGTAATATAAAATATAGGTGATTTTTTCTAAAATATTATAAAATAACTGCAGTATTATATGACTATGCATATTCATAATAAATAATAATGTTTGGTCATATTAGTGCTTTAAATAGATAGGTTAAGTAAGGTAACATACTATATCTATAGCTGTTATAATCCCGGATAATAGGTATATGAATTGGTTCCCGGGTCAAAATGTCAAATAAAGTGTACAAATTGGTTCCCATAATAGTACAATATTATGTACAAATCATAAATCAGTAATCTTATGATGTTTTATTAGGTTTTACGTTGACTGGGAAAATTCACTTGATTCGTATCATAAAATCTGTATGCTAATATGCTTGGGCCAACTGGAATAGGCTATAGCCGAATAGGATATCCTAAGTTGTGATTCATATTTAATATTATATTGCAACTCACACCTTAAAGACCATATTATTGTATTTTCTAATTCTTGAGATTTTTGTTTAGGTACTACATAATAAGTGTCCTATAGAGTATAGATACAAACTTCTATTTTTTAAATCATACTCCCCCTTCCCTTCCACTATAAATTATTTTGTGGATATTTTTTCTGAAAATGTTGACGTATCAAAATAAAGACTCGAAAATGTAGTTTTTTAAAAATTAATTTCAATATTTTAAAAATTACAATGTAGACATATAGAAAATTACAATACATACTGTATGATTAACATAAATTATTTAACTAGAATTATTGACAACATAATAATTAATAACTAAAATCGTTATTTTCGTTTAAATATCCAATTTCGTTAAATTTTGAACTTAAAATGTCTATAAAAATATATAGTTATGTATTTTTGATTCTTAAACATTTTTGTTCGAATAGTATAACTTATGAGGAACTTTTGCACTTAATAGTCATACCTTAGCGACACAAATTAAAAAATTTAATCGATTTGTTAAAACTCTTGAATAAATATACTCGTTATTTCGTAATTTTGAAAAGTAGGTACCGGACTGGGAATATTTTACTTTTGCCCTCCGGAAGTATCAATTTCAGTTTACTACCAGAAACCATCCTTAAATTTGAGATTAAATATTTTTACTACTACCTATACTAAATAGGCTAACAACTTATTTACTATTTAGACTTACTTTTTACGTAATCTATTGTTTGATTCGTATGCATCTCTGTGTATGTGATCCTCACTCTTTCTTTAATAGGATCCTCGTGGTCTATGTCATAATCCCTGTATCGTCCAATAGGTTTGGATGCAAATGCTGGCTCTGGTCTCAATAGTTCTGATACATCTAGTATAGCGATTTTATTTTTTACCTAAAATTGCAATTTTTTATATTTAATTATGTTAGTATATACTATTGATATATATTTAACTTATAATATAATATGTTTATGTAAAGAATATAACAAATCATAAATATAAAATTCAAAAGTACATAATAGGTAGATCAAGCGTATAGTAAAAAAAAGAAATAGATACCATTATATTATAGTTGACGTTCAAATGTTGGCAATAAATCTTATAGGTTTACTGATCAATAAATGTCTAGCGCTATAGCTAGTGCAAGTGGCTGATTAAGTACCAAGTTTCTAACTTAAATACTTATTACCAATTACCTACCTCCCTATAATTATTGATTAAACATCTTTATTTGTACTTTGGTATACTAATAAATAATCAATAATCACGCGTCATTAGCATAAACGATTGTATAGATAGTACCTACTACCTATACCTAGCCAATAATAATAATAACAATATTTTGTTGAACAAATAACTAATTAACAATTTATGTCGATATTATAATATTTAAATATTACATATTTTGTTTTACCTACATCAATAAGTAAATCATTATTCATTAATAAACTATATAGGCACCTACATATATCATATTTCTATACCTGGTGAACCATTTAACGTAAGGACACTCATTATTTCAAACTATTTACGTTTTTTACATAGTTAAAAATCAATATTTTTCTAAGACATATTGGTCCACCAGGTACTTGTTCAAAATTTGAATTTTATAAACCAAAATACTCCCAATAATATTCTGCTTCAAAATATGAAACCAAAAATGTATGTTTTCGTTCAAATTAGTAAAAAACTTTAAAAAATATAACGACAAAAAATAATGAAAACTATCATTTTTTTCCAAAAAATGTACTTTCGTAACAACTAATATTTTCAAAAACGTTATTGTTTTTTGAAATAATGAGTGACTTATGTTAAAAGGATCACCCCGTATATAATAAATAATCGATTGATAAAGCGTTTCGTTATTCCAAATACATTTATTAATATTTATATAGTTTATACAATTATACCTAATACATTTTTTGTAATCTGTTATCTAACTGATTAGTGAATTTGTATTAATATAAATCTATATAATAATATATTAACATCAACATTTTTTTTGTATCTATTTATAAACGTTTGTAAAATTATTACAAAATTTGTAGGTACATCGTACATATTAATTGCTTTTGATATATTTATCAATACATTTGTTGTTACACTATATGTAGTTAGGTATATATTATAACTATTAAATAGTATCAAGATACATTTTGGTTTCGTAGGCTATTCGTTTTTTTAGAAATTTAGATTCTAAGCGGAGCAATGTATGTATTTATTTTGCAATGCTGTATTGCTGTGTTGAAAAAAAAATTGTATCTGTATCGACAAAAAATAATTAAAAAATTCTTAGATTTTCAACTTAAAATTGCCATTATTTATCAAAATAATCTAATAAAAATAGGAATTTTTACGCAAATCCAGTTTGTGACAAAATCAATATTGTCATTTGGTGACACTCAATAATTAATAAAAGTTGAAAGTATACATTTTAAATTTTCACCAAATGTTAATTTTAACAATTGCGAGCAAAATGATGGGCTCAAAGTATTCGAACCTAAAGGTGTAATGACTAATGAGCATCATAATCTCAGTCCCCCCCCCCCCCCTCTAAAAATATTTAAACCAAATTTCTGCATATATAAATGAGCCATATGAAGTATATACTTAAAGAGTTAAACATACTTATAATACTTATGTGAACCATGAAGTACCTAAAATACAATACATTTAACTTTGAGCTGCAGTGAATTTATATAAATCACTATAATATTATGTCTAGATATTATTGGTAGGTACATATAATAGAACCGCTTGGGTGTGCATAACTAAGGCATAAATCACTTATTATACATTCCTATTAGTTATTAATTATTATATTTAGGTATTACTTATTATGTGTATATTATTAATGTGTATATTTATTATTTGGGTAGATAAATACCTATACTAATTTACTATATACCTAGCTATATAGGTTATAATAGTATACTTATACCTATAATTATTATTATTTTTTATAATACCGATTGTCTTTGTTAAGCTTAAGTTAACAGTTAAGTTGTTACGCATACGAGAGTTAAACAATAATTTGGAAGTTATATAGGAATTTATGATCCAATAATAGTCTAGATTCATGTCCGGCAAACGGAATTTAAAAATATATATAGCCCGGTATATAGGGTACCGAGTAGTATACGTATGAACTAAGTTATATAGTGTACCTTACTTTTGAGGACACACAGTATATTATAAATTATATTACGTCAATTCGTCATTACTAATTAGTAATTATGCTGCATATGCGATGTACCTAATCATTAAATATCTCATACATGTATAAGTATCTTTATTTATATTATGTGTTATGTGTAAGTATCATGGGTAAAAGTCAAAAGGTTGAAATTACTATTCCTATTATGTTATCTAGATATATTAATTAAAACATATAGGTAATAGTTATTAGTTAACAATGTTAACTATTATAGCCTATAGGAATCTATGGGGCCTATTATATTAAACACGTCTCAATAAGGTTCAAATGTTGTGGTCATGCTGATACACACAAGCTATTACACAAAAAAGATCATTTGAAGTTATCACATAAAGTTCAAAAGCCATAGAATAATATTCTTAGTAGGTCCTCGGTACTTAGTTATTACACCTATGATCCTTCATAATTTAATTTATAGTTTGCATAAAATATAAAATATGTAGGTATGTATATTGTATAATAGGTATACTGTATTATATAAACTATTTTTAAGTATATTGAAAAAGAATCATAACAAATAAAATTACATAGGTAGGTACAATAAAAAAAAAAGTACATGTTGTAATATCTAATAGTTATAATATAAGTAGATTTTTTTTGTATTTCTGAAAAATATCGATTGCTAATGGACTTTCAAATATTATTTGATTAGCTTGCAGATTGCAGCCATACGTAAGTTACATTTTAAGAATAAATTAGTTTCCGTTGGAATAAATTAACCTAATTGAACCTTTTTAGATTCTGAGTGGAACGATGTATTGATTTTAAAACGATATGTGTTTTTTATTTATTATTTTTGTGTCTGTCATCGCCAAACGGTTATTTTTTTTAGGATCGTAAAAATCCTTAAATTTTCTTCAACAGTATCTTTTCTGATAGGAAAATGAATCTAGTTGATACTCTAGTATCTCTAGGGATCAAAAGTAAAAAGTTCCTAATAGTTTTTAAAAGCGCAGAGAAAAACGGGAATTTTTACGCAACATTTTTCGACAAAATCAATTTTGGTTTTTGGTGTAACTCTAAAACGAATGATCGTAGATATATGGATATTTTCACTGAATGTTTATATTAGCATTTTCTATACACAATAAAATTTTCAAAATATTTTGACTTGTCTTGAGCTGTTTGTGAAAATCTGCAATTTATTTTGAGTTAGAAATTCATAAAAATATTTCCTTTTTAATCTATGATTTTAAAATGTATAATAATTAATAATACAATTCCTTATAAGTTTGTATATCTTTATCAAAAAAAAAAAAAATGTCTACAAAAACGTCAAATCAAATTTTTATAATTGTTTGAAATTCAAATTTTTACAACATTGGATTTTATTGTTAGGTCAAAAGCGTGAAAAAATAACACAAGACTACTGATATATTGTTTCAATAGCAGTTGAAAAATATTAAAAATACATCAGTACAATTTTTTTTTATAAGTATTTTAAGCTCAATTGTTGACAACATTTATCAAATTTAAAGTGGGTAAGTTTATAGTAAGTTATAATATAATATATAACTTATATAAGTAATTTATTAAGTTACTATTAAGAGGATGTATAAAAAGGTAATCGTTTCGCCATCATCACTGTATTACACATACAAACTATATACATACTAAATCTTTTCTTTAATTTCTAAATTTTTGTAAAAATGTTCGTATTATATGGTGAAGATACAGCATTTTGAAAATCTTAGTCCCTCTGAAAATGGGGTTTATCTTTCCAAAAAAAAAAAAACTATCAAAATCGGATCCCTCTACGAAGCATGAGTGTTTTCTGTAGGCTGTAAGTCATGTATTTAGCAAAAACACAGGTTACCTGCAGACCCCTTAACATCCCAAACGTAGGTATTCAGCTATTAAAACTTTTATAAAATTTGTTTTATTGAACAAAATTAAAGATATTTTATGTTTCTAACACATGTGTTATAGTAATAAATGATAACACTAATACATTTTTTTTGTGATATTTCCCAAATCTACAAATGGCCGCTGATTTAACTCGAAAAACAAAATAATTTTTAGTTTTGTATTTGAACAGTATAACTTAAAAATAGAAATAAGATTTTAATTAATAGTTATCGTATAATAGGTATATGATTTTAATTTTAAATTATTCTTTCAAAAAGATAATGGGCCCCACTAAGCAGGTCCTAAAAAAATTAGGTACATTATCGTTGTATAAAAACTATAATAATCTTGTTGCCATATTGGCTATATGTGATTGATAGAAATATAAACACTTAGTTTCTGCATCACACCCGACAGTATATTCAGTAGTCAGTCGACACTTGACAGTTCTCAGTACTCATTCGTTACAGCCAACATCACGAATAATATTTATAAATTTATAATTATGCAGTGTGAAAATTAAAACGCACCTACTTTTCGTGTAATATATGTTGTCAGAACCTACCTATATCAAATCAACACTATGTCGAATACCGCAGCACTTCTTTCGATATCCATATCCAGTCTGCGGCCGAAATTATGCACCAGGTATTCAGCGATCCCCGGGCAAATCGTTCAAAAGCGATGGAACTACGGAAGACCGCGATTTAAGCGGTTTGCCGGTGCACAGACGATACAAATCATTGCCCAATATCGCATTTCAGTCAACTATCGCAGGAGAGGGTGGCCTGATTCAATGATCAAAGAGTTCAGCGATCCCCGGGAAAGTCACCAGATAGCGGTGGAAGACCGCGATGTCAATAGTTTGCGGACTCACTGACGATGTAAATCAATGCCCAATACGCCGTTCCAGGGAATTTTCGCATGTAATGCACCCAAATTGGGGATTCCGTCCGTTGCACCCACAGAAATGACACGTTGAACCTCTCAGAACTCGGCGACATCGAGACGCTGTCATCTGTCTCGTCGACTTTGCCAACGGTTCGGCCGGTCGAAGTCGAAACGCCGCAGTTAAGTTCGTTTATAACGTATATCACGGCAGCAGCAGTTGCAGTTCAGATTGGTAGCGGCGATGCCGAGTCTATAAACGGTTCGACAAAAGCGCCAGAAGGCCAGTGTCTCCTGCAGGACACAGTGATCCACCGCGGCAGCGCGGAGATGCTGCAGGGACGGACCCGACTGCAGTAACCGCCGCCGTCAGTCCTAGACGACGCTCGCTGTGGAGTGTGGAGCCGGGCGAAAAGATTCGCTCGGTGAACGTTTTGTTGCGGTGCTATGTGGACATGGACCGTGATGTATAGAGTTCGTAACGTTTTTATAGGGAGTGTTTCCGCGTTCGTCCACTGTCCGCTCCTAGCTTTCGTGTCCTGCTGGACGCCCCATGTGTTCGCCGGACGACAGTTCGTCCAATTCCGTTTTACATCCGCCAGTTCGATCGTTCGCCCGTCCGACGTTTTTAGTACCGGTGTTTGCGGCGCCCACTGACGGTATACAGTTCAGTGGTGGCGCCGCGATCGCAGGTTTGCCGCACGTATTTCATGCACCATGCCGACATCGGATCTCCGCACTTGGCCGAGCACAGCAGCTGCCACCCGCTGCCAGAATCAGAGCGTCGGTCAAGTAGATTTTGAGCCGTTCAAAAACCGAACCTGCAGAGGTGATG
This sequence comes from Nasonovia ribisnigri, assembly GCA_027563435.1. NCBI lineage: Eukaryota > Metazoa > Arthropoda > Insecta > Hemiptera > Aphididae > Nasonovia > Nasonovia ribisnigri. The sequence goes on along the minus strand of JANEHU010004673.1, from coordinate 70,778 downwards.
TTTTTGAGAAACGAGTTTAAGTTTAAAAAATATATACCTGTAAATAACAAGATGGCTACACTGTCATAATCCTATTTTTATTTACACGAATAAACGTCGTAGTCCACGGACTATATATTATAAAGATATCTTAGTCCGTGACGTAGTCTTATAGCTATATTATTTACGATTGGTTTTTGTTTATTAGCTAATTAATAGCTATTATAATAATATAGTACAATAGACTCAATAGAGTAAAATTAGTTTATGTGGCTTGTGGAAATCGTGTCCATATATTGTGTAGGTTTGCTTTCGGTTTTTTTGAAACTGGTGTAGAAATCTTACGAGGAGACTCGCATTGATTTTTCGAGCTTTATGATTTAAGAACAAAACATTTTATCAACATTCTACGGTACAGGTACATCGGAAAAAAACCCAAAACACTGAGATATGCAAAAAACTATATGTGTTTACCACCTAAGTATAATACAGCTCTTCGTGGATTTGGATTTCTCCAAATTGCTTAATAATTTTTGTTTAAAAAAAAAAAAATAATAATAAAGGTACCTATACTATACTTCTTGTATGCTTATTATTTGTTCAATATTATTAATTATTGAATAAACACTAAAATATTTATTTAAAAAAAAAAAAATAACAATTTATTGAACAACACAATTGAGCTGTTTACCTTCTATTAGTACTTGTTTACTTGTTTTATAAATTATAATACAAATAATAAACAAGGAAACAATGTATGAACCTCATATTCATAGGCAGTCTTTCATCCTGCCAAAGATTAAGATAAATGTCGTTATCCTGTGTTCAAAGTTATTTCGTCAATTTTTAATTTATAATATAATATTATTAGGATTATAGTTACATATAAATACCTAAGTAATAATTATACGTATCTGTGACCTGTTATATACAACATTAAAATAAGCTAAAGATTATTTCATAATAGGTATTATGTATTATTGCTGGGATCATAATTGCGAAGTGCATATTCCTCAATACACAGTATATTAGGTATAGACGTTACAACATATTTTAATAAACGTAGGTACTGATTGATAATTTTTACTTCGAAAGTTCGAAACAATCAAAACATAATAGAAAAAGTTTTTATTTTTTGATGGTGCACAAGTCCTTATATAGTTGCGCCAAAGATAACAATAACGTTTGGTATAGCTTGTTAGTGTAGTTTATGCCTTATGGATATAATATACCATATAATATAATATATTTATGCTAATATACGAATTGACGTCAATCTAGTGTAACATGAACTGATATCTGACGTCATGTCTCAGTTATGTTGTCTTTTTGATGTTCTGAGAGGAATATTTACACTGCTTTCACAATAAATAATAATCATAATAAAAATGTGTTTATAGGTGTATCGGTGTTCATATCTACGTATATTAAACGTATAATATTCGTATGTATGTTGACTGGGTATAATATAATAGATAGATAAGTACATTAATTATTAATTGATTATTACGGGTAGGTACTGCTATATAGCCCATAGGTACCTACTAAAACGTTTTATGAAATTATGTAGATGTAGTCATGTAGATCATCTGCTCTGACCTGACTGACCTGGCCTATACCTAATCACCTTCCTACGCATGAATGCATGATTGACAATTATACCTAATATAGGTAGTATTGATAAATTATATAAGTCTGTACGTGTTATAGGTTTAACAATTAATAATTTAGGATAGTATTACATTTTGATACACATTTGAAAGTCGTAACAAATCAATCATTTTTAATATATTTTATCCTTGTTATTATTTAACTTTTTTTTTTACGTATATTCTGAACGTAGCGAAAATGTATTGGTTTTACAATGATGTATGTTTTTTTTCTGTCAGTCATCAACTTTTGAGGTAGTAAAAATGGTCCGATTTTTTACTTCAGCATCTTTTCTGATAGGAAAGTGAATATTCTATAGTAACTAAAGAAAGAAAAAAAATTGAAAATTCCCAGTAGTTTTCATCGTGGCGCGCGTCGGGGGGAAAAAAATTCAGGATAAATGGGAATTTTTAATCAAAACCAATTTTATTTTTTTGGTGTAACTCAAAAGCTTATTACCGTAGATACTTTAAACTTTCACCAAATTACCATGTTCTATACATAATAACATAAAAATAAAATATCATATATCAATCAAAATAAATACATTTTTTTTAAATGTCTATTATAAGTATTTAAGCGTTATAGCAGTAGCTGGTAGGTATATTGCTTCATTCTCATCATCACAATATTCACAATGTAATTTTGGACAATGAAATCTGACATAATTTCAAATGTATGCTTAATACATGGAAATTCAAAGCTATTAACCCCGCTTTCTACGACTGTAGTTAATGCTCCAGCTCCTCTCCCCTAATTTAAAAATCCTCTGTACGCCACTGAGTACCCACGAATAATATTTTTAAATTACAACATAATAACTAAAACTGTTATTCTTGGTTGCTTAATATGAAAATTCGTCCAAATTTGAACATAAAATAACTACAAAAAAAACTGTGTTTTATATTTTTGTAATTTTTTGATTACAGAATAATCTACTTACGTGGGACATTGTTTTACATTTTCAATCCTTAGCTATAAAAGTTAATACATTTTCAATTAGAAACATTTTGTGAAAAATCAAACTTATAATGCTTATAAAATAATTGTGCCTATATTAGTATAATAACCTGATACTGTAACAATATATCAGGAGCATTGTATTACACTTTTACGCTTTTCGACTCAACAATTAAAATTTAAAATCTCCGTGAACAGCTCAAAACGGTTCAAATTTTTTTGAAAATTTGATCAAGTATAGGAATTACTTAAATAAACATATACTGTAATTTTCAAGTGTATACAGTTATTCATTTTTAAATTAAAGCATAATAAGAAAATCACTAAATGAGAAATCGAGTGAACACCCAATGTTTTCAAATTTTAACTTCTAACGATCATAAAAATTTAATCTGCTTTTCAAGTAGACATTCTTTTTTGGTAAAGGTAGATGTTGTTGTTATACATTTCAAATCTTAGATTTCAAAAGAAACATTTTTACGAATTTCTTACTCAAAATAAATTGCACATTTTCTTGATATTTACGTATTTTGTCAAAATTTGAATTTACGTTTATAAAAAAAAAAATTTACCATATTATATTTTTAATTTTTTTTAGCTGTCACAGTAACAATATTTTAGGAGCCTTGTATATTCAATTGTCAAGCTTTCAAAGAATAACATTTTATTAATATTTATAGATAAAAAAAACTAAATGGAAAATGAAAATGTCCGTTAACAGCTCAACTGAAGTCAAAATATTTTGAAAATTGTATGGTGTATAGAAAATGATTGATGTGAAAACTGAAAATATATCTTTGATAAATTTTTAGGGTTACACCAAACACCAAAACATGAATCCATGATGAATAATGGGGATAAATGTTAAAAATCATTAAATAAGCGTTGATATAGCAAAATAAAACGTTGTATATTTTTAATTCTTTATATTTTGAAACGTATTTGTATCTGCTATGTATTAATACATCTATGGTGGATATGAAATTGCTATAAGTGGCGACCCTGATCGTATATTACATCATTTTAAAATTTTAAATACCATATATTTGTGCGAATATATTATTTATTTATTATTAGTATACAAATGAATAATGAGTAAATATAATTGATACAATTTTTTTTTAATTTATGCAATTGACACATAATTTTATGATACTTCAATGGTTCTAATACTTTATAGCTAATATGAAAAATTGGTAATATAAACACAAATAGAGAAGTAAGATCCATTATAAATGTATAAACAAGGTATGGTTTTATAAATAATTTTAATAGGAGTCTTATGCTAAAAATATATCTAATGTGATAGGAATGTTGTTCGATATACATTTAATTATTTTTTCAAAATACGATTTATCTCTTTGTTTTGACGTTCCATGTTTATGTCAGCTTTATCTGCTTTACCAAGAATGTTTTCAACTAAATCATTTTGAGAATCAATTTCTCCTCCAAGCCCCAATGCTAAACCTATAAATACAATAATACATGTTAAAAAGATACAAGAGAATATTATATTTATTTACTAAAAACTATATAAATAAATATATTCTTTTAATTAAAAAATATTTAATTTAATTTAACCTTTTCATTGCTACACTATTTATAACCTGTGTATGATACATAAAATATTTTTTATTTTAATTTTGAGATCTATAATATGATCTAATTATTCAAAATTCAAAATAATAATATAAAATACAGGAACATAATAGTACTCCTGAAACAGTGAAAGGGTTAAGCATAAATATACTAATATTATTTATAAACCTTTTAATCGAGTTACTGATCCAAGAATTTGATCCAAATTGTTATCCAAACTAGATTGTACATCAGTTGGGGTAGTTGGTTCGTTATCTACTAAACCCCTTATTCTTAAACCTAGTTATAAATTTAAAAATTATATTTCTATTTAACTTGTGAAAAACTGAAATATGACTATATATTTTTACCAGGATGTTGATCCATAGAGCTAATATTAGAATTTGCTTGTGTTAAAGTTTCACTCAATGTACTTCTACGCACTTCATTTGTTAATGGCGGCGTTGGCTCAATTTCAGTTGATGCACTACGTGGTGGTAAATTTGATTTACCACTAAGCATATTTTTAAAACTTCCAAAAATACTCTATAAAATACAATTAGTTCAAAATAGTATAAAATATAATTTATTTTCAAAGAAGTTAATTTTTAAATGATATTACCTAACTCGAACAGTTAATTAATGTAAAAAAAATATTTTCAAAATCTTAAATACTTTTTGAGTTAACGGATATTTATTGTTAAAATAATCAGTGTTTAGTATAGGCAAAGAAAATTCAAAGTTTTACCATTAATGTAGGATGTCAACACACATATTTGTTTTCTATCTCTAACCCACACTCAACATGGCAAATTTGCATTCAGCAGATCCAATCTTGGGATGTTAATTTTATAATAAGAAGAGTGAATTGACCTATCTATTATCAAATTTCAAGTTATGAACATAATTTTGAATTATAAATTGACTTTTTTTTAAGATATTTTAATTTTTACTCAAATTACGAGTACTTATGTAAAATATTACAATTTTCAAATGCTCATAATTATATCGCAGAAAAAAAGAAATATTGTAAAAAAAGCCGAAATTTAAACATAGATTCACTTTAATATTAAAGCTAACCACAAAAGTTTGGTTATGCTAATGAACACAAATTTAAATTTAAATTTAGGTTTGACTAATTTGAGAGATAAAACAAATAGTGTGCCGAGAATCTGATAGGATTCCCTAGGCCATTATTATTTATATAAATCAATTGAAATACATTTTTTTTCCTTTAGGTATAGATGGAAATTTTTTTAAACATAAATTGTAATTTATTTACTTTAATTCCTTGTATATGTTTTTGGCTAACACGTAAATTAGAATTGATTTCATCAAGTCGTTTATCAGTATTTTGCAGCTGTTCTCTTTGTCTAACCAATTCCTGTAATAGTCAAAATCAAATACATTATTTCTATTTGCTTAAATATATTTATTTATAATTATTTACTTCAGCTGTAGCAGTACCAATATTTTCAGACTCTCTGAGTAAACGCAACGTTCTTTCAGTAGACTGTAAAGTTCTTTGTTCAACATCTCTTGTTGTTTCAACAACTTGTTGTTTTTGTCTATGTGCATTTTCTAATTCTTGATTACCAAAATTGTTGCCTAAAAGGTCATTTCTATAGCTGATGTTGGGTCGAACGCGGGACATAAATTCATTGTCATCTACATCGTCATCTTCGTCGAATATCCCTCGTGATGAATTACTTACGTATCGGTTATTAGACATTTTGCAAAATCCAATAAAGGAATGGGAACAAATTATACAGTATCTAATATTAATAATTAATGTGACAAGAGAAAAAGTTTAAAAATCACTTAAAAAGTAAAAACAATGTCTCAGGGCAAGTAAAATATAATTATTTATTTATTAATTGCAATATTGCATAATACCATAGGTTAAAATAATAATATTATGCCGTAAAGACGTATTACTAATATACCATGATGACGTATGAATCATTTATTCATTTATCATAGACCATAGTAGTAAATTAATAGGTACTACACTATAGCATAATATTTTTATATTAACTTTTTGTAGAATGGTATTTGTTTTTTTTTAAATAACTCTGTGTTTTCAATACCGAGTTTCGAACTTCTTTGCATGTTGTTATCACTGAATCGTAACAATAGTTGAGTTTTTAGTTGGCGAATTGAGAGTGAGGTCGTTGGTGTCTATCTGTCTATCCGAATCGCTCGCACACGACTCAATTCTATGTTTACTATATAGGTAGTGCTGTAGTAACTAGTAGGTACAACTACAGCAGTACCGCAGTCACAGTGCACAACAGTTATAGTTATACCGCACTCACTACTCAGTACTCGTGACAAAATAGATTGTCGCTTCCTTTGTTCGACGACTGCAACAACTATCGCCGCGGATAATCACTATCGGGTAGAGAGTAGTGACTAGACGGTGGCCAGTGGCCAGTGGGTATCGCGACACGACTGCAACTGAATAGTGAATCTGATCTCTCCCACGTCCCACAACAACAACAACAACAACGGGACGAGACAACGCTTATGACAAAATATGAATATAATAATATGATACAGAATTAAATATTATCATGTCGGAGTCTATGTCCGTGATATCATTACGTTCCGGGAACGTCGCTGTTAATCTTCGGACGCTCTGGGCGTGTGCCGTTGTATCGTCCACGGCCGCACACAACGCATAAATTTCATTTCACGACTAAACAAAAGAAACGGTAAAAATAATAATAATAATAATAATAACAATAACCATCATCGTTTGTTTCAACGATTCGTACGCCGGAGCGTTGCTTCGCGTGACGTCGAGTTCATTAGCGAATTGATGTCCGTCTCGCCATAATTATTGTTTCTGAATATTGTTTTTCTGTTTGTAGATAATATACAATTTTTTCTTACAACCAGTCTATCATCTTGTTCCGTTGCTTTTGGTATGCGATACGACACTGCCCGTTACTTGTCTAGAGTGAATCGAACATCCGCATTATAAACATGCCCGTGGCAATGAACCGGAGACGTGTGAACAATTTCACATACGTTAGCCCTTGCGTCAAATACATGATATTTTTGTTGAACTTTTTGTTTTGGGTATGTGTTTTCCATGTATAATAGCAATACTAATAACTTTTTCGTTAGTTCAATTACAACAATATATAGAGGTACCTATTGACTATTGTTGTTAATTTAGTTGTTTGGCGGTTTGTTGGTGGCAGCCGGTACATTTGCATTTTACGAAAAATGGAATACTATGGGTTCTATCAAGTTGAACACCTTCTCAGACGTTATACTCAATATCTCACTAGTTCTGATAATAGCCGGACAAATCATATTCATTGTTAGCTTTGCCGGATGTATTGGTGCTCTGCGTGAAAATACAACACTTCTTAAATTTGTGAGTACATTTTATCAATCTTTGTGTCTTATAGTGTTTAAATTATAAACGGTCCATCATGACTGGTGTGGGTTGAAATGTGCCATACTGCTACCCAACTATTTGTGTAAATAAATAATTATGTGATAGAGTTTGTGTCTAACCATTTAACAAGTTATGAACAATTCTTAAAAAAATAATATGTTATTTAACTAATTTAACATCTAACTAATTAATATACAGTTAAACCTTAGATCATATACTGTGGATGGACTAATTGAAGCATATATTAGCTACAAGTTTCTGAATTAGTTAGTTGAATGCGCAAAGAAAAGTATCGCATATTGACCTAACTATTTGAATAGATATATTTTATAAATATAAATCAATCAGCAAACAACAGCTAAATAGGTTTGCCTCTTATATGTGCACATCAAGCATCTTACTCAGAGACTCCTCGCTTTTATGAGCATCAAGTTGTTTTGCAAGCGAGATAGGGCATGGCTTGTATAGCTAGTATATGATCTAACTGTGAAACCCTTCTATTGGACACTTATGTTTATCTTTATTAGTGTAATATCACACCCAAATAGTGGATTATTTTATGGGAACAAACAACAAACAGTACCCTTATGACAAAATGTCATCAACCTAGAGTATCCTGTATTTAGAGGTTTTATTTTATGTTATAGAAATTTGGCTAACTATAGATAAAACATTTTTTTGAAAATCGGTTCCCATGGAATTTATATAATATAAATTTACTTAATAAATGTGAATTATTTAACATTTTGAATTGTTATTTTAATTTAAAAACTTGTAGTTCTACATTAATTGGGAAGTAGATAGTACCTATGAATTCATTTTTATTAATTTGTTTTATAATTTTATATAAGTGTTCAAAACAAATAAGTAATGTTAAGTGAAATATTTTTAAAATGTTTTTAAAAATTGTTAAGACAGTGAGTTACATTTTTTTTTGTTATTATTTATGTAAAAATTAATATTAAATCCTAATCAATCTTCAATTTTAATACTATTCCCTTTAATTTCAGTTACCTTTCAAAAATATTGCTGCTCAGATTGCAAATGTTTGTGTCAAAAATTTAAATGTTTCACAAACACCAAATTTCAGTACAAAAAATAATGATAGATTAAAGAAGTCAAAACCCAGGAGCAATGATGAAATTATATTTAAGCTACTTGATTTTTTTGACGAATTACTTAATATCCAAGCCAAGTGTCCAATATATACTAATAGTTTAAAACCAATGAATGACAGCCAATTAAATTTTTATAAAAAATATGTTAACATTGATAGAGATCAAATACTTAACCTAATGTATAGCACTATGGAGCAAGCAAATATTAGTGCTTGGCGGTTGCATAGACAAACAAGACTCTCAGCAAGTTCAAAAGCACATCAGATAAATACAAGACGTAATAGAAACGAGGAATTGGCTGAACGGTTTGTAAAAGACAAAAAAATTGTAGGAAAAGGTTTAATATATGTAGAATATGGAATTAGAATGGAAGATTTTGCTTCTAAAAAGTATTCACTTATACATAATGCACATGTTATAAAGTGTGGCCTAGTAGTACATAAAAAACAACCATGGATTTGTGCAAGTCCAGATGGTTTAGTCATTCAAAATAATAAGGTAAAAAAATTGTTGGAAATAAAGTGTCCATACACTTGTAAAGACACCTTATTGATTGATGAAGAAAATGGAAAGCTTAGAGTTCCATACTTAAGATATAATGCAGAACAAAATACCATTGATTTAAAACAAAACCACGTCTATTTTACACAGTGTCAAATTCAAATGTACTGTACTGGGATGGAGGAATGTGATTTATTTGTTTGCACAAAAGCTGACTGCATAACTGTTTCTGTTAAGAGAGATAATTTATTTCTTGAAAAATTAGTCAGAAAAATGGAATTTTTTTATTTCAATTACTACCTTCCAGAACTAACAAAAGTTAATTCTTAGTTTTTAACCTTTTAGCAAGTACAATAAAATAAGATTTTTTACTACAAAATCATACAGATAAATATTTTAAGGACCTTAAATTGTATTTTAAAAATTATATTATACGGACTATTTAGTTTTTTATTTACAATATATATTTTTTTTGTCCAGAGTTATATTTTATTGTCTAAACCGACAATGTTCTGTAATATTATCATTAGTCATAATCTAGTCTTAATATAATTTCTCAAATGTGCGAGAAGAAAATTGCGCATTATGTAATGACTATTTGGAATTGAGAGTATCGTTGTTAGTTATAATTTCTTTTTCAAAATTAAATGCAATAACTAAATTGTGGGAAATTAATTTGGAGTATAAATTTTTTTTTTTTTTTAAATTAGTTATCATGGCTTTTGATGAGCTTATAAATTGGTTAGACAGAAAATTAGTCATTGAAAGCGCTTTTTTAGCAAGTGTCAAATTTTTGAAAACCAAACCATTCGTTGATTTGTTTATATATATATATATTTTTTTTTATTGAACTCCAAATAGCATTAAGTACTGTACTACCTGGAGACTATTTATGAATTTTTATTGTTTTTAAATGTTATTGAACATTGAATTAATAAAAATAAAACTAATCAAACATTAACTACTTTAGTTTTTTAAATATTATTAACTAATTAGTTTCTTGTAACTATGATAGCCAAATTTCAAATTTAACAACCAAGCATTAGCCAAGGAAGTATTAGGCGTGCATTGATCAAAATATATTTATTTTTGAAGTTAAATTATAAGTATACAACTGCTCTGATAAATATAATTTAATACTAAACATTTTTTTTTTCAGTACTCATTGTGTCTTTTAATATTCTTTCTACTTGAAATGGGAATTGCAATTATCGGGTTTGTTTTTCCACATAATATGCAAGCTACTTTGGAAGAGTCATTCACTGATAAAATTATCCACACATACCGCGATGATCCAGATTTACAAAACCTCATAGATTTTGCTCAGAAAGAAGTAAAAATATCTTAATAAAAACCCCAGCTTAATTTAAAAATTATACTTATATGTTCTAGTTTCAATGTTGTGGTCTTAGTTCAGAAGGATATATTGATTGGTCCAAAAATGAATATTTTAACTGCACATCACCCAGCGTTGAGAAGTGTGGGGTGCCCTATTCGTGTTGTATCAATGCAACAGATATTTCAGTTCGTATAACTTTTTATTGTATTACTGTATTCTTAATATTTATGGCAACCTATTATTTTTTAGAAAGGACTTGTAAATGTCATGTGTGGTTATGGTGCTCAAGATAGTTCTGTAAGTATATAATAAATAAATATAATATGGCGTATACATTTAAAAAACTCATATTATCTAATTTATATATATATATATATATATAAGGTTGCGGAAGCTAGTAAAAGAGTTTGGACTAGTGGATGTATTGAAGTTATCCGTATATGGGCTGAAAGAAATTTATATACAATTGCAGGAGTAGCATTAGGTGTTGCTCTATCACAGGTAAATACAACTAAAACAATATTTTTAATTGATAATGTTTTGGTTCTCACTTCTCAGTAGAGTAAGGACAGCTAAATCTCAGATCCTGTCTTTATTTTTTAACTATATCCACATTAATAATTTACTGTAAATATTTTCTGTTATAGCTACTTATTATAAATTTAGCCAAAACGTTAGAAGGGCAAATTGACTTACAAAAATCCAGATGGGCTTCTTGAAAAATAATTAAGGTATGAGAAACAAAATAAGGTTTCCATAATACTATTATGATATGGTATAAAAATAATATTGTATTTAGTTACTACAACACTTTTTTTTAAATCTAAATTATTACATAAGTGGTGTTTTTATAAAAAAAAAACTATATTTTAATTATTTCAAATTTTAATTTTATTTTATCAATTTTTAATTAATACTATTTAAACTATTTTTATGTGTTTTTTATTATTTATATGTTCATAACTTTTAATTGTCTGACAATTTTTTGTATCGTTAAATATATTTCAATTTTTTAACTTAGTCAATTCAATTTAAGGTTGTAAATAAATAAAAAATACATCAATGAAGTTTGAAATCGCCCTGTGATAATGGGCCCATTATGTAATAAAAAATTATATAATATTTTGTCCTTTAGCCTGCACTAAAATGTCCATTATTTTATAATGATTTTATTGATAATATTTATCAATATAAAATAAATATATGTTTCGTATATAATTTTATTTAAGATGCTAATTGTAATCTCATCATCAAATTTAGTATTTTATAATTTATTTTTTGCTCATTCATTATTAGTGTGGTTCATGAATACTATATAATTCCTATATTATATTGTAATTTAAATTCATTCATAATTCACTACTCATTCAATATTTATTTTACCATCATGAATTAAAACAATTATAATTATATAGAATGTTTAAGAACTTCGCGTTACTTAAATAGTGGATACTTCGTAATAATTATATGAAATACCTACTATTTTTGTAAAGTGGATTTCAAATCCCCTGTGTATTTTATACAGGCATCTAACATTATTATATATTTTTATTAATGTTGATTACGCAACAGTTTATTATTAAATTTTGTTTATTATTTTACGGAATTATATTTTATATTTATTTTGAAATACTTAAAGGAGCACACAACACAAAATAAAAATGTTCTTATCAAATTTGTACTGTATGTTACTATGTAGTCTGTACTATTAAAAACAAATAGGTGAAAACCCATCACAGAACAAATTATTATTTTCCTAAAATATTAAGATATTTAGAATATCCCCATGACATAATTTGGCAGAGTTCTATCTCTTCTTAGGATTTTAAATATTTATAAAAAAATCAATACTACATATAAATAAGCATAACTCATTGAATAATGTGAATCCTACACCATTTTTCTTAGTATTGAATAAACTTTCAAACTAAAACAATTTATAATTTTGTGTTAAGTGCTTCTTTAAAATGTAGTTTAAAAAATATGATCTGATGTATTTTTTTATAATAATGTAAGTATTTATAGTGCATATGTGTGTATTATAGTATGTTAATAATGCTAATTAAGTGTGATACATTTTTATTACTTTTTTTTACTGTTTAGATTACCAAAGATAATATATAAACAATAAAATATATTTTTAACACTATCTGCTGGCTGTTGATTATTCAAAACAATATTTTGTCTACAGTTACAAAAAAATAAAATCATCTTGCATAGGTAGTTTTCACGATTCCTCATTGCTCCTACTATTCCTAGACACAAGTATATAAGTGATAAAGTAATACCATTTTTACTGACTGTATATAATAGCTATATACCTACATTTAGTACATATTTTGTTAAATGAGTTGACAACTTATTAGTGAGATATATTATTATATTACACGCTCTGACTAGTCTGACTCCTGTCCTTACGCAATATACACAATATACGCATCATACTGTATGCATAAATAATATATCAATGCATATACCCAGTGATGGTTCAAGTGCTTATTGTTTTTTTGGATAGGGGGAGGAGGGGCATTATATTGCTTCAATATTGGACAATTACTGTCATAATTTAAAATGTATATTCAGATCATGGAATTCAAGCCCGTTGACTGCCGCCGGCTTTCCAGAACTAGTGGCTCAAGTTGGCATAGGATCTAAATATCTAATATCTATAGACGTGCTGTGGGAATGGTGATACTTGGTGCAGTGTTAGTTGGAAATATTATTAAGGTTTAAATTAATTCAATAATGGCAGCGCCATTTACTGCTACCAAATCATGTTTAACTTTAATCCTTGCGTGAAGAACTGGCAGAAGAACTAAGAGCTGCTCGATTTCCTGGTTGGATAGCGGTTCCATATTCGATTTACAACGATGAGAAGGATTTGGGCATAGCTCTACCTGGTTACTTTTTATGAAAATTTTCCTCTTTTATATGTTTGAACTAGTTGTGCCACTAAATATGACTAATGGTCGGAACATAATTTTTTAAATTACAAATTAAGTTTAATCTAAAGACTAAAAATGTATATAATAGTCCACTGCATTATGAGCTCTCACTTCCCTACAAACAGTTGCTTGGAAATGAACATCGTCTGTTATATACATTATATATTATACATAGTATATAATATACATAATAATATATATAGTTTAATAATTTATATCATTATCTATTGATAAACTATACCTAAGTAATTACTAATTTGTTGAAAAATAAATGTACTTAGTAAGCATTCGCATTTCACACACCGAAAATTAACTGTACAAATAATAATTACAAATAAAGGTATTTTATTTAATGAACAATCATATAGATATGTAGTTAAATTTTAAAGATATACATTGGTTCTAGTAGGTAGGTACATATAACATATCTTTAAGAAATGTGTGCTTAAATTCCTTATAAGGAGACTTGGGGACTGAACGAACCACAACATAATATGCAGCTAAATCATCGGCATTTAAAAGACCAATTTTATGTTGCTAAAATGCTAATTGCTCAGTTCATATTATATTTATATAGTAGGTAATTGATGTCTTACTAAAATTACAAAGCGATAACATATTTATTTTTATATTCATATCTATCCTCCAAACTCGAACAAACATCTTTTGAAGGCATAATTTACAATGGAAGAAAAGAAAGAAGAAATAACTAATAAAAATACCTCTCAGCTCTACTTTACTAGTAAGTACAGTACTGTCCAACTCGAGAGATTTTTAATTTTTCAGCACTATGAAATCTGATTTAAGGACCTTGCAAACACTATCAATTTTTATCAAAACGATCTAAGCGACTGACAACAATTAAGGAATTTCTAGTGGTTTGATTTAAAAAATATAAAGATTTTTGATTTGATAAACAAGCTGCTTACTTTGCCTCGGCCAGAGCATATACGTATTCAATATTTTTAATATAGTTTTTAATTTGGTGGTGGACAGCCATTTTAGCCGAAACATACGAATTTTTATTCCATCATTCTGATCGACCTGCTAATGCGATAATAATCAGCTAAACATTTAGTTTGAATATTTTGAAATGTCGGAATTTTCAAACGTTGATTATTGAATAACCTATTGAACTTTAAATGCTAATAGAAAAAAAAGGATGACATCTTAAGTTCAAACATCTCAAACATTTTAAACCGGACCTTTGGTTGCAAAAACTTAGATTTATGCCAGACGTATTTTATCTATTGTCCTATTTGGGTGCATAAATGCATAATATGTATGATGCGGGTAGTTGGTGGAAAGTATAGACCAAAATTATATTATACTTTCTTTTGCAATTCAAATACTATACGGTATAAATAAATTGTAATGATCATTGATTACACACCACGAGGCACGAACTAAGATATACGTATATCTTAGTTCGTGTTACACACACAAAGACGAGCAGTGACCGCGAGGAATAAAATAATTGCCTAAACACAACTCCTTATAAATGACACGTTTGTATAGTTACGGGATTGCGGCGGTCGACGCATGCGCGCAGTTGAACGGTGGCAGCGAACCGCGTTGGTCGTCCGCGGCGGGCGGTAAAGCGGCAAAGGGACCGCGGCGTCAAGTGACCGCGGGACGACGTTTGACGGAGCAAAAACCGCGTGTCTGGTACCAGGGTCCTATGCGGCTGGAGCCGTTGTCTGCGTCGCGGTCGTCACGACTGTCCACTCGTTCGCGTGTCTCGGCGGCGCGGCATACTACATACGATCCTAGTACTAATGCTGTAATAATTTGTGCTGTTGATGATGAATAAAAATTTGTGCTCAATGTGATTTTCGGATTTTAAGTTTTTCAGTAGCTCGCCAGCCACCTACCTGGCTTGTGGCTACTCCACTCTTGCAGGCTACTGAAAAATAAGGTTAAGGGGATTACGATTTAAGGCGATACCGTGATTTCCTGTCTTTGTCTAACACACGCCCAACATATGAATTCGGCCGTAGTCATTTTCCTCCAAAAACGAGATACCGTTTTCCTCCTCATACATGAATCTATTAATATAATAATAAATTAGTTAATAATATAATATTATGTAAAATATAGTAAAATCACTGCAGTAAATAATATTTTTTTATAATTATAAGACATCTTAGTAACAAATGAATACCTGTTGGAAGAAAATAGAAATTAGATATAATATGAATAATTATTTCACTTTTTGTAATTATTAGGTACATACCTAGACATTTCTCCGTTTTGTAATTTAATAATAGCATCGTCGATTGCTCCACGACGTTTGTTTGCTCGGTAATCCTTTGATTTTTTTGGAACATGTATACTTCTTATTTTACAATAAATATTAGTTTGAGTTTGCTTAATGATATTAAGCGGATCACTACCTTTTGTTCCACAAAACCTTTGTTCCACGATATATTTGTTCCAAATTAATTAAGGTCCAAATTTTACCTTTTGTTCCACAAAATATTTGTTCCGATGGAATTTTGTTCCGCAAAACATTTGTTCACATGGACTTTTTTTCCATAAACCATTTATACCAATACACTTTGTCCCATGAATATTTGTTCCAAAAAACATTTGTTCCAAACGTGGAACAAGTGTTCTGTGGAATAAATATTCATGGAACAAAAGTCCATCGGAACAAAAGTAGATGGAAACAGATATTTTATGGAACAAAAGTCCAATGGAACAAATGTTTTGCGGAACAAAGTCTGTTGGAATAACTTTTTTGTGGAACATAGTTTATTTGGGACAAACTACGTCTTGCCCAATGCCAACTAACTCATATTATATAATATTCTTTATCTAAATTATATAGAATCGTAATATTTTTAAGCAGAGCTTGCATTTGAAACGTTACACAATTTTTGCGTTTATCGTTATCCAGAATTAAAACGTTACCCAATTTTTGCTTTTATTTTTATTTTTAAATTAAAATTATGTTTACAGTAGGTATTTTATACATGTATGATTTAAATTACATACAAATAACTACTTTTAATTAAATAAATTCAAAATGTTTCATTACAATATTTGATGAGTATCATAGGCGGAGCTTGATAAATTTAGTTGGGGGGGCTCAAGCCCCGATTATTTTAATTATATATTTTAACCTATGTAGTTTGAAATAATTTTAATATATCTTAATACAAATATGAACAAATTTCAAATAGACTAAAATATATAAATGTATTGCATGCTATATTATACTAAGTCGATAGTTAATAAAATGTCATGAAATACAAACAAATTAAAAATAAATTGTGCTTTTTTAATTCCTTTTAAAAGACCAACAGCTTCAATAGCATATTTATTTTTGTTATTATTAATTTCTTCTTCTAATGTATTTATTATGGATTCGTAATTCATTTTAACATTATTGCAATTTTTGTACCTACATGCCCATCTAGTAGTACTTAGCTGTGTAAGTTCAAGTGGTTTTAACCCCAATTTTTTTTTGCATCAAAATAAATGTGCTGTGGTTAAATGGTTGAGAAAAGTGAATATAAAGTGATTCTAATAAATTAAAAAAAGTTACTGAACTTCTTATATTTTTACATGTGTCAGTGACCACCAAGGCTAGCTTATGTGCTGCACAGTGAAAGTATACAGCAGTTGGATACTTTTCTCTAATCTTAGTCTGTAGTCCTCCAACTGCGCCTCACATCACACTAGCACCATCATATGTTTGTGCAACAATGGGTATGTCAGCTATTTCTAATTGTTTTAGTTCATTTATAATAATATTTTTAAACTTTCTGCATCCCTTGACTGAGAGCAATCAATAAATTTTATAAAACGTTCACATATTTCAAATCCATTACAATATTTAAACGTAAATATTATAAACTATAAATAGCCATGCAATATCACAGCCGCGCAGCACTTCCAACAACGAAAGCAGTGCGTGCGTGCGTGTATGATTGGCGCACACCACACGGCACAGCGGGACAAGACGACGCGAACCCATTTAAATATTATTTAATCATTACTCGTGGCACTATCAACTCTTATTTTCTCGACCTATTATTTTGATTACATATTAAACTTAAAATAAAAAATTAGTGTTGTGATGCATTTCCTATAAGTACCTAATATATTTATAAATACTGATATAAAACTATTAAACTGT
Organism: Nasonovia ribisnigri; assembly: GCA_027563435.1. Classification (NCBI taxonomy): domain Eukaryota; kingdom Metazoa; phylum Arthropoda; class Insecta; order Hemiptera; family Aphididae; genus Nasonovia; species Nasonovia ribisnigri. The sequence continues at coordinate 53,146 of JANEHU010004673.1, read as the reverse complement.
AGGTACGTAACTTCGGTATACATTTGGGGGGGCTAATCTAAAACTTGGGGGGGCTTAGCTCCCCCAAGCCCCCACCTAGCTCCGCCTATGATGAGTATATTATGAACTTAGTGGTAGTAGATGTAAAACAGAGAAATATTGCAACCAATTAACAAATAAGTATATACCTATATTATCTGGACAACCCCCAAAAAACATACAAAATACGCCACTGCTAATAATTACCTAGTAATAATATTTTCGTATACTTAAATAATTAAAAAGTATAAACTATAAAGTATTATAGCCGATAAGCAGAAGATTTTTACATATTATATATTTTGTTATTAACTAAGGGGCCTCGCTACTATCATTATTTAAGGGGAAACATTTAGGCAATTTCTAATCTAGTCATTGCCGACCGGGATCTATGTGTTAGTTGTAAATGATTTATGATTATTAGTGTGAGTGAAATTACATGTATCCTCACTCGTACGTGCATGCACATGTCATAACTCGATAAACATTTCAATTTAACTACACGAATTTTACAAAAACATACATTTGTTTTGACAAAATTATAGTTAGAACGTTGACCGATTTTTATTCTGAAAAAATATTTGAATTCAGCAAAAAAATGTCTGTTGATCGTACTATACATTTTCCGTTTTTAATATTAATTTTAATTTTAACGATGATTCGAAAAAGTTGATATTTTTAAATTTTCAATTACAATTCACAATAATATAAAATTTAGTTTTTATATAGTGCTTCGTAGGAATGTAGAATCTATAGACAATTTTCTGGCGAATTCAAATTTTTTTTCAGAATCAAAATTGTACAACGTAAACTAACTTTAATTTTGTCAATACTTTAGGTCTTTTCAGCTAAAATTGAAGGCAGTAGCGAGGCTAATTATAGTGATACCGACTATTTTTGTCGACAGTAAACTGTCTCCTGGAGAAAAAAAAACATTTAATCGACAAAAACTGATACCAAATTGTCTGTGTGTGTTTTTATTTAACAAGAATAATTATAAGTAGAAATAAATTAAGAATTAAAAATAGGTATTCAATAAAATAGTATTCAATAGTAAAAAAAAGTATTTCAAATACTTAAAGTTAAAAAGTATTAAAAAAGTATTCAATACGGAAAAAAGTATTTGAATACCTTTACTCAAATACTTTACAACACTGAGTATGAGTCTACAAATATATACTATAAAAAAAAAATAGTATCAATATTATAAATTATCAGTTACAACTTACAACACATCCATTACCTCAAATACCTACTTAATATTTATCAATAGCTAGATACACGCAAAAGAGCTAAAATTCAGGAGCGGACTGGCAGATCGGGAGATCGGGAAATTTCCCGATGGGCCGGTCGAATAATGGGATTATAGGCTGTCTCGGGCGGGGCACTTTGATTGTACAAATAACTAACTCATTATGATTTTTAAATTATAATAATATAGTATTCAGTGTTTGGTGTATTTAAAATCTATAAAATATAACATAAATAATACGATAATAATCATACCAAAAATTATATTTTGTTGTTCCAAGACACGCAGTTATAAAAATAATTTTAGTTTATATAAATAGAAATAATAGCCAATAACGCATCCGGCAACCATTTGGATTTGTATCACTATTTGTTTGTATACGATAATTCAATATAATATTATTTAAAAATAATATATACTGTTTTCGTATTTCGTTCACGAGTCTGTCGTCTGTAATATTGTAATAACTAATAATAGTTAATTTATATTTTACATTGACTACTGGAAAGAAGCACGTACCTTTTGAATATTTACGATCCCGATATCGCCTTTTAAAAGGTAAGATAAATATAGTAGATAAAACTATTTTAGACAATTTTGTAAAATTTGGTTTGCGCGGCAAATGGCAATACAATGTGAGTTGTGAACTATTTTACTAAATTATAATTAATAATATATTAATATGTATGCAACAACATATTTAAATAATAAAATAAACATGAATTAATTTATTGAATTTTTAATTGTTTTTTATACTATAAAAATGAATGAAATTGTCTTTTCGGGTGAAAACCGTTTATAGGAACAGCATGACACGGAAAAATCTAGAAGCTTTTGTCTTAATGGCTACAGAAAAAAATATTTTAAATTACATACAGCACCAAACGGTTATAGACCGTTTAGTCTAAAAAAGCAAAACATTTCATAAATTATTAATTCCTTAAGCCAATAAATTAAATATATTACCTAAAACGTATGATATATCTGCTGTTATTATTTATATTTTGAATATGCAATGGAAAAAATGTGTCGTATCTTAAACATAAATGTTCTAATTAGGTTAGAAAATAGTTTTTGGGCCACTTTAAAAAAAATTCCCGGGCCGCTCTAAAGAAGCCAGTCCGCCCCTGCTAAAATTCCTCAGTTTCTTAGTTTTTAATTCAATATGTAAATTTTGTTTCAGTATTTCAGATGTAAACATAGGTTATAACTTATGGGTATGTACCTATAGTGATCGGCTAAAATTAAGTATAAAACTACATGTGAGTACCAGTCTGCTGTACCCTGTAGGCACATCATACATTATACTATTATAGGAAGTGTCATGTTTGTCACTGTAATAGATGTGTTAAATTTGAATTTAATGATAATATTATCATATCATTGTATATTTTGTATACCGTATACGAACAACGATTCTGATCAAAGACGGTCTGTCAGCCTATATATAAAAAAAAATATAAGTAGTTCGTTACTGGAAGCTAGGGATTTTGAAATTAAGTTGATTTATGTAAAATATTATTAATTAAATGTAATTAAATTAAATTAATGTGCAACTATCATACGAAATACTTGTAGTTATACAGTATACACCCTTGTATACACTATACATTGTCTCGGTATGGTATAAAGTTGATCGGTGGCAGTGATTTCCTGTCTTTGTCTAACACACGCGCAACATAAGAATTCAGACGTGTTTTTTGTCAATCGTACCGATTGATATAGTGAAGCGATAAGAATTTTCAAAACAGATTTGAAATTGTCATCAAGTCTACTTGAGATCGGTATGTCTACATTTTTGATTTTTTGATTTAAACTTCTCCAAAAAATTAAATATGAAATTTTTTTAATTACTTGTTAATAATACAATAATTTTAGGAGTTTGGGGTATAATATAAAATATGTGGACTGACCGATCTCAAGTAGACTTGACGACAAATTCAAATCTGTTTTCAGACGAATGGATCTTCGCAGGAAAAAGTTTTTTGTGTCCGTATATAATATTGCCTACATTTAGCCCCTTTTTTGCAGCTATCAAAATGTGATAACTTTGATAAAACGATAACATAATTTTCATCACGGACTAAGATATACAGGACTGGACACGAGATGAATATTGTGGTTACGAAATGTATTACAACAGGCGGAGTTCGGGGGGATATTTTCCTTTTAGCATTACTAGCGCCGTCTTAGTGGATACTTATGGAACTAGATCACATTATTACAAATTCTAGTTCCAAAAGTATCCACTAATTCGGCGCTAGTAATGCTAAAAGGAAAGTATCCCCCCGAACACCGCCTGTTGTACTACATTTCGTAGTCAACCCCCCACACCCTCCAACCTTGTCGTGACCAGTCCTGTATATCTTAGTCCGTGATTTTCATTATGAATTATACTATTTTATTTTATTATAATTAAAATAGTTAAATACATTAATAGTTAATATATATTTAATAATACACAATTTGAAAAAAAAAAACGTGTGTAGTAACAACAAACTGGAGAAACAGAATGAAATTATTTTGCCGATTATTAGAGATAACATAATCAATATAAAATATTAGACACTGGATATACTATCCATAGGATTATCTGCTGGATTTATACAGAATAGTAGAAAAGTAGAAAGCCAAAAGTAATAAAAAAGATAACATTACATAGATATACATTTATATATAATATATTTATATATATATATAAATAGGATATAGCAATACTCAATTATGGCACCAAAATGAAATTGGTAAATTAAGGTTTACAACAGCTGATAGAGCAAAATTGGCAGGTAGCTTATTTTATTTTATATAATACTATAACTACCATCTATACTGATTCCTATTCAAAGGGTATTAAATGATGTTCAAGATTCATAATTATAATAATATTATACTTTCTTTATTATAATACCTTAATTATTATATTTGTTAAATAATATTATTATTACCATACATAAAAAATATTATAATATTATTATTAATAATTAAATACAGTAAAACTATTATAACTATTATATTAAATTACTGAAAAAATACTATGTTAGTTGGATAGTTATGTTATTATAATAACATTATTTTTATAACAATATTAATTGTGTACTGTAATAATAATAATATTATTATCACTACACAATTGCTATCTGTATATAGTATATTTATGATATTTAAAAATTTAATAATTTTTTTATCTTAAAAAAGATTGAAAATTTAAAATAATGTTCCATGTAAATAGGTTATAATATATAAATTACTTAATTACTTTATTAACAATAATATCATCAAATATAGGTACTTATTAGAACACGTGTAGCTCCGTTAGCTTAAACATTAGAGTGAATTGACCTCTTATAAAATCTAAAGGTAAGATTATTATCTAGAAATCCTCATGGGCTTTTTATTATATTTTAATTTATAAGCGAGTTATGATTATTTTAATATTGTAAATTGTTCGTACATTTTAAAGTACTCATAACTCGCTTTAAAATTAAAATGTAATAAAAAGCCCATAAGGTTGTCTAGATAATAGTCTTACCTTTAGATTTTATAAGAGGTCAATTTACTCAAATTTTTAAATTAACGGAGCTACACTTGTTTTGCTGAGCGTAAAATTTGCTATGTTATGCATTTGTAATACGGAGACAACACATGCGGGTATCACGTCCTCTTAAAAGTGAATAGTCTTATAAGTTATAATATACCTAATATTATAGTGTATGTACTAAACAAATGAAGACGTGGGAGCAACAACAAGAAGACATCTCAAATTAATAAATTTTCTGTTTGTATATGTTATATGTAGCAAACACTTACTCCTATTATAGCAATATAGCCTGCAGTGGCTAGTAAGTAGTAACAAATTATCAGAATAAAATTTGTATGATTTCAAAACCAACAAATAAAACTTGGAGTCGGAGATGCGACTATGCGAGAGATGTCTAATTATTTATAATATATATGTATTACCTATACAGTATGTGCATATATTATGGAATTATTCGCATGATAAATTAAATATTTTTAGTGTAAAAACAAGTCATCTCCATATTTTATAATATGATATATCTGTATTTAACAATCAGATTTTTCTGGTTATTGCACCAAACGACGCAATTTGTTTTCTTAATAATGTAATAATGCATTAATGACAATTTAATGTGCAATCAAAAACTAATTTTGACCAAAATAAGGAGATGTTCTATTGTTGCCATAGGCGCAACTAGGGTTGAAATTCTGGGGGTGGGGGCTAGCAAAATTATTTATTTAAAATAACCCATATGGGTAATATATCTAAATTAATAAGGGATATTTTTTTTGGGGGGAGGGGGGGGGGGGGAGTTGACCGAATGAATTTGTTGCTCCGAGTTTTTCAAATTATATATAATATATTATTGTTATCAAGTAGTAAAATGGTTAGGTGAGGTACTGGTAAAGATAATAGGTAAAAACTAAAAAGATTTTACATATTATGTTTACATTTTTTTGGAATATAATTGCCTTTGTGCGGAAAGCATTCCATTTTTTTTATAGGCTTATGGATTGCTAACGCGATTAACGATCAATTTTTAACCAATGGGTCACATCAAAAAGTACTGTGTCTATGTAGATGTATACTGTAGTGGACAGTGTATTACTATTTAATATTTACTGGTTTATCTTAATCATTAATATAATATTAATAAAGAGTTATTTAGGTATAAACTTTATTATTATAATTTATAAGATATGTGTTAAAATGTGTTTAAAAAGGTTTCAAGTATTGATGATTGTAGATTTAAAACTTATAAGTTCTAAGATAGTAGAAATTTTGTAAAAGGTATATTATGTAATATTTTGTTCACAGCCAGGCGCCAGCTCTTCCGCGGTACCTAACTAAAATGTTTCAAGCGGGAAAGTCTCGCTTAGAGCACTCCGATTTACCGCGTGATACAATACAGTGATAACACATTCATTGTCCACCAAATTTCCGCTTACACAAAAATATTTACCGTGTACACACCAAATTAATTTTACCTTATATAGTTATTATAAAACTGAAATAATTATTTCAAGAAAAGCACACAAATTAATTGAATAAACTTTTATTATTGTTATAATTCATTTTTCATCTCAATCATCTAAATTAATGATTTATAAGCTTTTAAAAATGCTATAAATAATGGGCATAAGGCATTCTAAATGAGTTTACTAAACATTGATCCATTTTGAAAATTGTTGACTAAATGTGCATTTTTGAATGGCTTTTATTCATAGCTATATTGTTAAAAGGTACCCAACTTCGTAATTTTTTTCTACTCATATAATATATAAATTACATATTGACATGTTCCGGCGCCTCTAAAGCTAAACAAGAATGGGAAACGTAGTTGTTGCCGTCCGTTTGCGGATGAGGTGACTGATTAATCAATTCTCACACGACAAACATAGGATAAATATACTCGGGTAAATGTATAGTTTATCGCAAGGAAATTATATGGAGATTTCATTAAAATATTTCAGAAGTACTTTTCTAGAACCCAGTTATTTCCAGTTAAAAAATACAAACCAAAACTGAATAAAATTAATACCATGATAAGAAAATTCCCTTTATCAATCGATGATAGTGAATTTTTTAGTGAACCATTTATACCATATTGTTCTTTGTTGTGACCATGGTTCAATATCATTATCAGCTTTGGACAACGTTTGGAACAAATATTTTGTGGAACAAATATTTATGGAACAAAGTCTATTGGTACAAATGTTTTGTGGAAAAAAAGGTCATCGGAACAGATGTTTTGTGGAATACCGAGTAAAATTTGGATAAGTGGAAACAAATATATTGTGGAACAAACGTTTTGTGGAACAAATAGTAGTTTAAAAAAAATCATTTTTGTTCCAAAAAAATTATTATTAAGATCCACAAACTAGTAACTAGACTGTTGTTCCGAGAGATTTTGTTCCACAAAATATTTGTTCCGATGGACTTTTGTTCCGCGAAACACATGTTCCAATGGACATTTGTTCCACAAAACCCTTGTTCCACGCTTGGAACAAGTTTTTTGTGGAACAAAAGTCCATTGGAACATGTGTTTTGCGGAACAATATGAAATGTCCCATATTAAGCCACATAAATATATTAGGCTTTTCTTTATAATAGTTTTCTTTGAAATGAGAGTGGAAAGACTCGCATGCATTAGTGGTTCTTGATAACGAAGAAGACGATTCTGCCCAGATAACTGATGGAAATATAGAATTTTCCGAAATATACGTATCGGTTATACGTATCGGATTTGAATTTGTTGTCAAGTCTACTTGAGATCGGACAGTCCACATACTTTATATTATACCCCAAAATCCTAAAATTATTGTATTACTAAAGAGTAATTAAAAAAATTTCATATTTCATTTTTTGTAGAAGTTTAAATCAAAAAATCAAAAATGCAGACTGACCGATCTCAAGTAGACTTGACGACAAATTCAAATCTGTTTTCAGAATTCTTTACGGTACGTTCAGACGGTACGTTTGCCAAAAAACACGTCTGAATTCATATGTTGCGCGTGTGTTAGACAAAGACAGGAAATCACGGTATCGAATCCCCTTAAGTTCATTATTACACCATAGTACTTGAATTGTCATAATTCGTTATTATATTGTATCATTCATAATTGTATAATATTGTATAAATCACAAGGTCACAAATCACAAATGTCACTGAACCAGGATTTGCCAAATTTTTATCAAAATAACTATTTAAAAAATAAACATATTGTATTCGCCCAAAATATTATTTGAATGTTTTTAAACACATTCATTCGAAGTATTATCACAGAATTTATGAATCATATATATTTTAGATTCTGAGCGAAGCGATGAATGTATTGATTTTATAATGATGTGTGTGTGTTTTTTTTTTATTTTTATTTTTTTATTTTTTATTTTTTTAGATTCTGAGCGTAGCGATAAGTACACGATCGGGCTACTAATGGTGCGGAGGATGAGCTGATGAGAGATGAGGGATGAGCGGTCAGAATCTACCTTCTTATACTACTATCATCGCTTATCTCTTTTATCTGTTATCTCTTTTTGAGCTTTTATTATGTTTGAACAAAATCCGTCTTTTGATTGTTGAGTTTTTAAGAGTTAGTGACACACTGACTCTTAATTTCGATGTCGTGGGTTCTTGTTATAGGTGGTAATCGGTCAAAATATCCAAACTAAAATGTCCTAGGACAAAATATCTAACGTTCAATTTTCAAATGTAGAATAATAAATTGATAAGTAAATACAAACATTTTAAAATGTGTGCTTTTAGACTTGAATATTTTAATAATTTCATCATTAAATATTTCGTATAGAACATCTTTTTCAATTTCGATGAGCAAAAAGCTTCTAGTTCACTCTTTGTACCACAAGAAGAAAATCAACTCACAAAATCTGTGTAAATCTATTTATTTTCTAAAAATTGTTTTCCATGCTTGCTATTTTATAAATAAATATTTAAGCTAATTTTATAAAAAAAATATTTGAACTAATTATTTTTTTAAATTAATTATGAAGTATTTATATTAATCTACGTAATTGTATTATTTTACATTTCAACATTTTATTTGTAAAAACGTTTTTATAAATTTTTAAAATTGGATATTTTAACCTAGATTTGTCATAGGTATAGAGTAGGTGTAGATTCACACCTAGGTACTCTACACTCTACAGTCTACACTCTACATCACTATAGATACACAATTAAAGTATAACGTATAAGCCCATAAAAATATAGGCTTCGAGTTTCGACTCTTCGTTTGTTTGAAATTTAGAGTGAACCGACCTATTATTATGGAACCTGATGGTAAGAACTTTATGTATGTTTGTGTGTGAGTTTTTTTACGATATTTCAATTTTTTAGCAACTTTAGCGTATATAATATGGCCATATGGGTAGTGTAAATTAATAATGCCCACAACTCACTTAATATCTGAATTAGGTATCGTAAAAAACCCACATACCAAAGTCAAACACAGATAATGGTGCTTACCATCAAGTTTCATAATAGGTCGGTTCACTCTAATTTTTAAACTAACAAAGCTAAACGTGATATGATATGAGTGTACATTTCTGTGTTACGCACTTGTAAATTAAAACGGAGACAACAAATGACCGCGTTAGACTGTTACGTCCTCTTAAAGATAATATGGTCGGCATTCTGACTGTAGGCACGTAGCCTGCAAAAAATTTCTATTAGGGGGTTCAACAATGTTTTGGCCCTTGTGTCATTTTCCATAATTTTTTTGTATGAGAAACTGGTAGAGCCTGTAGAGGGCTTCTATGTCCAAGCTCCACCCTAAGGTAGAATCTCATACCAAAAATTTTAATAATTTAAAATTTACCTTTTGTTGCTTAAAAAAATAATTTTCATATCTAATCAAAAATAATTTTAAGCAATGTTAAATTTATTTTAACCATACGGCGTGGAACTTATATTTACAGACTTACAGTGTCAGTACCTAGAATCAGATTGTGTTGAACGATTTTTTTAGCATTTGTTGGGTTAGTAAAATAGTAATTGATACCTTTCATTGTAGACACAATCATTCTAATAGGTAAATTTATAACTTATTGCAAGAAACATTAAATTTGAATATTTTCACATTGACAACACATCAGTATATAAGTATATAAATCTATATAATGCATGAGGCCTAGTCGACAGCCGTCTAATTATTATGTTCATTTTACATAACATTATTATATTATTATTTTCTACTATGAATATACCAAATATTTAACGGTTTCTACGAATATAAATATTTTTTTATTTCACTTTAGTACCAACTACTAACATACATAATTTATACAAATTATTGCACAATAAACATATAAGATAAAAGGCTATCCGTAACATGAATCACTTGAATAAGAAGCCACCATTAGTGACACTTAACAAATAAATAATAATAACTATAACTTTATAATAATAAAATGTAAATATATATAAGTTATATAATAATCAAAATCATAATAAATTATATTATCGAATAGTTATCACAATAGATTTATTTAACGTACATAAGCTATAAACATAGCATGTTTTTTATATTTAGAAAAAACAATATGAATATAAATTTGGGTAGGCTTGCTCCGGGCCAAATTACATTTAAGAGGATACCACTTAAGTTTACAAAGATACCACTTCACTCTTCATGTAGTTCACATAATTTCAAGATTTTAAATTTTCACTTGATATAATGACACAGATTATATAATAATTATAAAATGACAACTGACAAGACGGCTATCTAGCCCATTAGGAATAGGCATGACGCCATGAAGTATCCAATATCTAATGTAAAAGAAGTAGGTAGACAATTATTATTACTAATAAGTATAGTAAATTAGTAAATACTCTTAGTTATAAATTATAATATCATATCTGTGAATACTGGATTCCTGGAATTCATCTGTGTTTCTTTCTTAATATATGTAATAAAAAGAAGTACCTACCTATCACATAAAAAATAATTTATTCGTGATGTTCGTTTACTATAAGACGTGCCATTAGTGAAAAAATAAAATTGTATTTTTACAAGTCAAATTAATTTTAACAATAACTACACATTATTTATAGTAATATTACAGTATCTTAACATTCTAAATCATGGACAATATCACCATTCCTTGGATTCCTATAATATTCACAGTAACACCTATTATAGGTGGTTTCATTGGAGCTATTTTTGTTCTCAATAACATTAATGGATGGTACAAGGTAATCATAAATTACATTTTTTAATATTTTAATGCCGGGTTGCATGAAAAATTAATTAATTTAACAGTCCATTAAAATTTAATGGACCAATCACGGGCCACTAAATCTTATTTAAGGGACCATTAGATCACTATTGATTCGTTAAATGTTTAGTGGTCGTTCATGCAAGAATAATCGACTCCTAAAACCGCAGACTTGCGATAAAATACAGGACATAACTGCAAATTTTTGATAAGTTAAAACTGCACACTTTTGAATTTTGATAGGTTAATCCACACACTTTTGATAGGTTAAACCGCATAGTTTTTAAAATTATTTTACCCAAAATCCACACACTTATGAATTTGATCTTAAAACTGTCTTTGCTATGATATCTATACTTTATAATGTATAGATATTAGATATGTTTATGTATAATTTATAATTTACTATTTTTGTTACAAAAAAAAATATATTTAGGAACCTATATATTAAAATTTAAAATAAATGTAAAAATTGAATCAAGTACTCCTAAAAATAAATACAATTTCATTAAAAATTTTTAATTTTACTTTTATACATTTACTAACTTGTTTTTGTTATTCAACTGGACTGACAATATTTACACTTCCTTATGGTACTTACGTTTAAACCATTGTATACCTGTTTTTTAGACATTGAATACACCGTCCTGGATACCTCCAAATTATTTGTTTGCTCCGGTCTGGACTACTTTGTATTTAGGAATGGGATATGCCTCATACATGGTATACCGTAGTGGAGGTGGATTTTTTGGTAAGATTATGCCTTATGATAATAATATAAAAGCTTAATAGTCATGTCGTTAACAATTTTTAAATTAAAGGTGCAGCAAAAATTCCTTTGGCATTGTACGCATCACAATTGGTTTTGAATTGGGCATGGCCACCTTTATTCTTCGGGCTTCATCAGATAAAATGGGTATACTAATTATATTATTTAAATACTATAATTGCTGTATAATTTTTAAATTACCCAAACTAAATAATTTTTTTTCAGGGTTTAGTTGATAATTGTGTTTTGTGGACAAACGTGGCTGGTTGCATTGTAACGTTTTATAAAATTAACAAAGTGGCTAGTTATTTAATGATTCCATACTTAGGTTGGTTGTCGTTTGCAACATCATTGTCATATTACATATATAAAAACAACCCTTAAATATAAGACAAAATTGAATGATGAATAATTTTATTTGTATAACTATAAGTTTGTATAATCCTATATTTGTATTATTATAATTAAAATTGTCATCATATAGTTATATAAATATATTGTGTTGGTAACAAATCTGTTATTTATTTTTATTTTGTAATATTATTATTAAAAAATCACATTCAATACCAAAATTACTACCGATGTAAATAAAAGTTTTTGTATGTAATTTAATATATACCTATGTTAATTTAGAGCTGTATATTTGTTAACAAAGTTGAAGAGAATATTTTTTAGACAATGTGATTGATTATATAAATTCTATTTATGACAGCAGAGTGAAATGCTGATTGAACAGTGGCATTGAGTAAGTTGTTTTCTGGGGTCTTTGGTTGAAGTAAACAATGATAGTTTTTTTTGTCAGAATTCAAAAAATATTAACTATAGATATTTAAACAATGCACTAGTAATTAAATTATAATTTTCTGTACACAATGACCTATTTAAGTTATTTATAGACATTTGAATCAAACATTTTTTTCGTTTCATCACTTATTGGAGCAGTAAAAAATAAAAATGCATACATTTTGGAATATTGGAAAATTGGATATAGTTGGTACTTCGGGAGGTCAAAAAACTCTCACAGTACTTTTCTTAAGAGGACGCCACACCCGCATGTGTTGTCTTCGTCTTACAAACGTGTAACATACCAAATTTACGCTCTGAAATTCAAGTTTTATGCCGTTGGCTTAAAAATTAGAGTGAATTGACGTATTATGAAACTTGATGGTAAGAACATTATCTGTGTTTTGTTGGAAGTATTTTTACGATAATTCAGTTTTTAAGTGAGTTATGGGCATTTTTAATTTACATTTATTATACACGCTATAACTCACTTAAAAACAAAAATATCGTAAAAATACTTCCAACAAAACACAGATAATATTCGTACCATCAAGTTTTATAATACGTCAATTCACTCTAATTTTTAAGCCAACGGCATAAAACTTGAATTTCAGAGCGTAAATTTGGTATGTTACACGTTTGTAAGACGAAGACAACACATGCGGGTGTGGCGTCCTCTTAATACAGCGTGTACTCTCGGTAACTCGAATATCACGGGGAAAAATAATTGACTTACTAAAAATGAATAGTTGTTTTTTGACGGGGAAGTTTATTTGTGCGAGACGTCGATAATTAAGAGTTATTAAGGTTCCAGTTAGTTTGCCTACTTTTTTAAAAATAGTTTTTCTTAAAAATTCTCATTTTAATCTATGTTTTTTCGGACACATTTGAAAACATTTGGGAATTAACTTACTTTTAACCCCCAAAAGTACTAATTAGGTTCACTTTCCTTCCAGATAAAAGGGTGGTGCTGTAGAAAATGTATCTATTTTTATTTCCCCGGACAGAAAAAAACACAAATATCATTGTAACTTGTAAGATTAATACATTATTTTGCTTCACATATGATACAACATTTAAAAATAAAAAACTCCTTATTAACGTAATGAAAATATTTATTTTTTTTATTTACACTACATTTGATATGTAAAATCGGGATTAAATAACTCTAAAGACTCTAGAACAGTGGTTCTCAACCTTTTTTAGTTCACGGCACACTATTATACATCCCAAGTTTTCACGGCACACTCGCGCACTTGACAACCACAACAACTTCGGAAACTTCGCCGAAGTCATTAGTTATCGCCACGCGCCTATACATGTATCCGGTATCGTCTTATCTGCACAATTATTAGCACACAATTGGTCAATTAATATTTTCAATTTATTTCCAAAAAACTGTACAGTTTTAAATACTACGTCGTATTAATTTACACACGTATGATTTTATCTGTTCAGATAGGTTAGGTTAGGTTAATAACATCTCTCGCGGCACACCTAGACAATCTCGCGGCACACTAATGTGTCGTGGCTCACCGGTTGAGAACCACTGCTCTAGAACCTTATAATTTCCTCATTCCATGATTATTAAATTGAATTTAGATAATTTTTTTAGTTGTTGTAGTTTAAAAAATCAAAAAAAAACGTATACGAGTGTGTATCAATATGCATACAACATTTAAAAAAAATAAAAATGCACTAGGTACAGTAGGCAGGCCTTTGGGAATGCTATTTAAATGCTCTGCTCGTTTCCTTTGTCGCTGAAGAGTACATTTAGGCGAAAAAACACAGTAAAGATTACTTCATTAGAACCAAAATAATTCGAAACGATTTAAAATACCAAATAAATATAACACTTATATTTCAAAAATAAGCTTTTCATTACACAAAACTAACATTTGCCACAAAACCAGAGACTTAATTGATTCCATTAATCTGACATTAAAATATCTAAATATGTTATAATTTTTTGAGTATTAATTATTTACACTAAAATTAGGACAGAGAACTTCTAGTACTTAAAAGCCTGAAAATATGTAACAATGCACCTATGCACTACTAAAAAAACAACAAATAATATGCACTTTAAATACTATTTTTGGTAGGTATTTAAGTTATCTACACAATTAATATGAAAACAAACATATTATAAAAAGGTAGTTTGATTATTTACTTTATAAACACTTGAAAAATTAGCACTACCTGCTACTCAAGTTTTAGTGTTATCAGCCAGATAATTGACAGATGTGCTGCTATAGTAGGTACTATTATATTATTAAACATTCAATATTCAAAAGTATATAGGTACATAATCTGCTCATAATTTTTCAAAGACCAACATTCTAAACGTAACATTTTTCAAAATGTATTCTTATTTACAGATAGATTAGACCTTTGGGAAAAATATTGGCAACATTTTGTCGCGAAAAAAGGTAAATAATAGGTCCAACCTGGGGAGGTTATCGAATATGAATTTTGAGATTTATATTATTATTTTTTTATTTTTATTTTTAAACGGTTGCTATTGGTTGCGAAACCCTGTTTATTTTAGTACCGAACGTACCGAGTTCGAACCACGGTTAGGTAGACCAATTTTTTTGCATTTTTTGATAATTTAGAGTTAAATTATACACTTACTTACGCACAACGCTGAGTCCGCGATCTACTGCAGGTAGATGCCTACCTACCTGAAATAACTGTTAATATATACTGCTCGCATAACCAACTGGCTGCGAGTGGGTACCGATTTCGGTGGAGACAGTCGTTGTACGCATAGACCTTTATACTTAGACTTATGGACCACCCAATCCTATACCAATAGTCCAAAATCATATTGATAGTCACTGGCCAACGTAGCGTAGTGATGCAGCCCGTTTAGTATAAAATATATATATTACAATTTATAAGATAATCATTTTCAATTGAAATTATTTTACTGAACATGACTTTTCAAATCCCAACTGTAGTAAATTTGGTGTATTATATAATACATTCTATACAATAGTATATAACTCTTACGACAGCTGGTTACACATGGGGCAAATATAGTTCAAGTGTGGTAGCGATATAGAACACAAAGTTTATGCGCACTAGCCAGAGCCAGTAGACACAATGTAGGTAATACCTACGTGGTTTAAAATCGAATATAATCTCCATATCCAGCCTCACCATAGATACATCATTGCCACAAATAATACATTTAAGTGGTACTTCCCTCCCCCTCCCACAATTGGTAGAGTGTGTTTTTCGGTCCTATCATCATGTTGTACTCGCACAATTTATAATAACTGCAGTTTGCTTATATCTATGCAAAAATCATAGTTTAAAAAAGTTTCGTTTTTGATGTTTGCGTAAATTATGACGCAACTAATAGATCTAAAACCAGAGATTGGCAAATTGTCATCTAAATAATTATTTGAATAAACATATTATTGTATTCGACTAAAATATTATTTGAATGAATGTATTAAAAACATTCAAAACATTATGCGAAGTATTATTTTGTTTTTTAAATTTATCATCACTTACCTCTTTAAGAGTTTTTATTATGTTTTAACAAAATTCATCTTTTGATTGTTGAGTTTTTAAGAGCTCGTGACTCACAGACTCTTAATCTCGATGTCGTGGGTTCGCACCACTTGTCGTAGGTATGGAGTAGGTGTATAATCTACACTTAAAGTACTACACAAATAAAGTATAAGCATACACAATATATTAATATATAGTATTCGTTTGTTTAAATATTAGAGTGAAATAGCCAATAGACCTATTATTATGAAACCTGATGGTAAGAACATATGTGTGTTTGTGTGTGGGTTTTTTACGATGGTTCTATTTTTTAGTAAATTTAACTTATACAATATGGGTAGTGTAAATTAAAAATGCCCACAACTCACTTAATATCTGAATTAGGTATCGTAAAAAACCCATACATACCAAAGTCAAACACAGATAATGGTGCTTACCATCAAGTTTCATAATAGGTCGGTTCACTCTAATTTTTAAACTAACAAAGCTAAACGTGATATGATATGAGTGTACATTTCTATGTTACGCACTTGTAAGTTGACGGAAACAACAAATGCCCGTGTCACGTCCTTTTAAAGATATGATGGTTTGAACTCTGACTGCAGGCATGTAGCCAGGAAATGTATATTATAGGAGGGCCAACAATTTTCGGCCCTTGTGGCCTTGTGTCATTTTCCATAATTTTTATTGTATGAGAAACTTGTAGAGACTGTAGAGGGCTTCTATGACCAAACTCCACCCTAAGGCAGAATCCCATACCAAGAATTTTAATAATTTAAAATGTAACTTTTTGTTGTGTTAAATTAATTTTAACCATACGGGGTGGAATTTATATTTTCTGTGTCATTTTTTTTTTTAGCTTTTGTTGGATTAGTAAAATAGTGATTAATACGTTTCATTGTAATTAATGAACACAGTCATCGTTCAAGTGTCGTGCACATAAGCAAATTTATAACTTATTGCAAGTAATATTATATTTGAATATTTCTACATTCTACATTGACAACACGTCAGTACCTAATCGACTTCAACAACGCAGATGCATGAGACCATATGTTTATGTCCATGCTATTCTACCTATCTACTTGGTCAATAGACCCAATATTTAACTTTAAGATAACGGTTTCAACGAATATACCTAAATATTTTTTTTATTTCACAATAGAACAAACACAATCTATTTAAATTATTGCACAATAAACATATTACTATAAAAGATAAAATATTGAATAACATGAATCACTTTGTATAAGAAGCCACTCATTAGTGACACTTAGCAAATAATAATAAAATTTAAATAATATATCTATATATAAGTTATATAATAATAAAAAATATATATTATTGAATATATTATATTATATTACCACAATAGATTTATTTAATGTGCATAAGATATAAACATAGCATGTTTTTGAAACTAAAAATAATTTGAATATGAATTTGTGGGAGGCCTGCCCCGGGTCAAAGTAAATTTAAGGGGAGGGGCACTACTACGTTCCTGACTCTTAGTGAACTATTAACGAAGTACTATCAGACTAGACTACCGAGTACTGAGTATAGTATTAGTACCACGATTATAGATTACTATAGTTGAGCCCTTTTCCTGGCCGTCGAGCTATACATATTATATAATGAATAGGCCATTTTTCTATATCTATTTGCGTTGAACACCTTCAGAATGCAATTCACAGAATATTGTATTTAAATTACAAAGATACCACTTAACCACGGCTATAGATACTATATAGTATCTATGACCGTGCACTTAACACTACACGCAGTTCGCACCGTTTTACTATTTTAGATTTTCATAATAACACAGTATATATAATTATTATATAATCTGTGATAATGATGACTGACGACTCGGTTATATAGGAATAGGCATGACTAAATATAATATCAAATATCTGGTATAAAACTATAAAAGAGTACTAGATAGTAGACAGTAATTACTAATTAGTAAAGTAGTTATTTGTGGAAACTGGATAACTGGTTCTTTCTTTATCCATAAAAAAATAGGTACCTACCTATCTTAAAATAAATTATTTTATTCACTATATTATGTTCATTTTTCGCTGTAAGACGTGTCATTAGAAGAAAAATTAAATTGTATTATTACAACTCTAATTAACTTTAACAATAATTCCACATTATTTAAGGTAATATTAAAGTATCTTAACATTCCAAACCATGGGAAAAATCACCATACCTTGGATTCCTATAGTATTCACAGTAACACCTATGATAGGTGCAAGTGTCATTGGAGGTATTTTTGTTCGCAAATACGTCAATGGATGGGACAAGGTAATCATATTTTTTTATATTTAAATAAATACAGAAGATTTAGTAATATATATATATCGTATATATATTTAGTATAATAGTATGTATAACTGTTTTTTAGTCATTGAATCAACCATCCTGGAAACCTCCAAATTCTTTGTTTGGTCCGGTTTGGACTACTTTGTATTTAGGAATGGGATATGCCTCATACATGGTATACCGTAGTGGAGGAGGTTTTTTTGGTAAAGTTATGCCTTATGATAATATATAAAAGCTTAAGTTGTGTCATTGACAATTTTTAAATTAAAGGTGCAGCAAAAATTCCTTTGGCATTGTACGCATCACAATTGGTTTTGAATTGGGCATGGCCACCTTTATTCTTTGAGTTTCATCAGTTAAAATGGGTATACTAATATTATATAATTTAATTACTATAATTGCTGTATAATTGTAATTTACCCAAACTAAATATTTTTTTTCAGAGTTTAGTTGAAATTTGTGTTTTGTGGATAAACGTGGCTGGTTGCATTGTAACGTTTTATAAAATTAATAAAGTGGCTAGTTATTTAATGATTCCATACTTAGGTTGGTTGTCGTTTGCAACAGCATTGACATATTACATTTATAAAAATAACCCTGAAATATCAGACAAAAGTGAATGATGAATAATTGTATTTGTATATTACAATAAGTTTGTATAATCTTATTTTTATTATTATAATTAAAATTGTCATTATATGGTCATATAAATAAATACCTACCTAAATATATTGTATGAAGACAATTGCTTTAGAAGCCGCGGCTTTCAAAAATAAAAAATGAAAAACATATATATATATATTGTGTAAAAAATCTGTTATTTTTATTTTGTAATATAATTATTAAAAAGTCAAAGCACGTTCAATATCATTTTTTTATTTTTGTTTTCTAAAATATATTATAGTCACAATATTTTTATAAACATTTAAAGTTCAAATTTTAACAAAATTTTGTGTAAAAAAGACGAAAATGTGCAAATTATTTCAAGTCAGATGTTTATAAAAATTATTCTTTTGAAATGTAAGATTTAAAAATATAAAACAAGATTCTCCATAAGTTTATCTACCTTTATCAAAAAAAAATATCTACTAGAAAGTCAAATTACATTTGTATCGGCGTTTGAAGTTACTCGATTTCTCATGTAGCGATTTTCTTATTTTTTTTTTAATTCTAAAACGAATAACCGTAGATTTTTGATATTTACACCAAGTATTTATTTTATCAATTTTAAAAATAAAAAAACAACTTATTGATCTAAAATAAGTTAAAATGTTTAATTTACATTCAAAAAATATTCTTTGAGTTTAGGCTCTTTAATAATTACCATCCTAGTATTACCACCAATCTCCAATAATACAATAATAGATTTAGTTCAAAAATAAAAGTATCATAAATAATTTTTTTTAGTAGGTATTATTTTTTAGCTTAATTTTTTTATTATTAATAATTACTAATTAGAATATCTAACAATATTATTATTGTTTATTTGATAAATTAAAAATACTTATTTCAGACGAACATACTTACACTTTCATACTGAGCACTTATAATAAAAATATTAAAAAAAATACGAATGTTGTTTTTCTACACAAATAAGAACGCTGATAGTCTGGTTACGTTGAATATAGGTATTAAACCAGCGTTTCTTAAACTTTTTATGTCCACTTTTCTCGTGGAACCCCTACTTTTTTTAGCTTTTTAGATTTTTTTAGTTAGCTTTAAAAAATAAGTAATTAGCACTCAAAAATCAGAACTTTGTTTCAATAGTAAATTTTAGTGTAATTTTATGTAAGGATTATTATTTATTTGCAATAAAAATTATAAAAATTAATGTGTTTACTGTATTTAATTCGAAAAATATTTTAAACAACAGACAAACAGGACTTCTAAATTTTAATTTTAATGAGAGTTTCACGGAACCCTTAAGTGACCCCTGCAGGGTTCCGTGGATTGTGGAACACAATTTCGGAAACGCTGTACTGGACCATACCATAATAATATAATGTATTGATTTTGGTATTTAAGTCTAAAAATATCTTGTTTTTGTACTACAAATTTACGACAATACAGAAATGAGTAACACACCCGTGTCCTGCAGTTGGTGCATCGACGGTTGTGTCTTAGTATATCCCTAGGTATATTCACAGCAATATCGTATATATATCAGCTCAGTGGGTAGTGCCGTAGTGGTATAGTATCACAGATTATATTTTTCATGTAATCTGTGATAGTATCAACTTGTTGTATTATTGTTAACTCTTATCATTCGATAGTGCATGTCTATATGTCATACATAATTACATAAATATTAAATATTAAAATTCCAATTTCCGAAGTTGTTGTTTGTCAATTCATCATCACTTTCGTCAATTCTTAAAATTCTTTGTAGGTACCTGGTATTCTGGTAATCTGGTATTCAAATATTCATTAATTTCACTATTCACTTCACGACAACTTACTCAATCGTCAGTCGTCACTAGTGGGTGAATGACCAGATACAAATACTATAATAATACGATTTTAAGTTCTTAAGAATTAAGTTGTGGACCCAATTGATAACGGTACATTAAGAAATTATAAAATATTTATTGAATAGCATTATAACTTTTAGAGTGTAAATCATTATAAAATATTATTATATTATTTGATTTAAGAATAACAGAACGGTACCTATTGTCATTATTATGCATAGTTGTTTTCAATCAGAATACACATCATAGTTTTATATTTTGTACAATATCTTCATATTTGTTTTTAAATTATTATTTAATAACATGGATTTGTTAATTAAAAGTGTTGGCGAGAGTGATTATCAACCCGAAAAATGTATGTATAAAGTAACACTTTCAGGTAACAAAAAATATTAATTTATGATTCATGTATTAATTTAGATGTCAAAGAGTTATCTCAGAGATGTATGGGTCCTGAAGAATTGTTACAACAGAAGACAAATGTACAATCCTTGGGTGAACAAATTAATACAATGCTCAAGAAAAATGTGTTCTACAACTATATTCAATTTATTGATACAGCTAAAGAAATAGCCAGTAAGTTATAAAAAAAATTGTCTTATTTGGTAAGTTTCTATATATGATTATCACATTTTTATATTATAGATTTAGAGGGTGAAATGTATCAATTATCACATTTGCTAACTGAACAAGCATCTTTACTTAATTCATTGGCTAGTTCTTCAATTGTTAGCGAACAAATTTCTAAATCTGGCAAAGAAGTGAATGGTGTTCAAAATACTGAAGTAGATAATGTAGTTGAAGAAAAAAGAGTTCATAAATTGCTAAATATTATGGAAAGAGTAGAAAATTGCCATGTTAGTATTATCTACCTATAATAATTAGTTCACAAGTACCTAGTAAAAGTATATACAATGAGCTTGATCCTAGAATTTAGTTGATGTTCCTGATCGTAAGTGTTTGCATGAAGGAGATTTATTAGAATTGGATCCTATTGAAAATACACCAGTCCAAAGAATTCATTGTTATCTATTTACTGATATTTGTATTGTTACCAGTTGGTTGTCTAGCAGGTAATTAGTAATTATAGTCAAAAGCATGTATTACAAATTACAATAGACTTTTTAACTTGACTTGTTTAATTTTAGACGAGGACCAGCTAGATATAGATTTCAGTCAATGTATGATTTATGTAATCTTGCTGTTGTAAATATTAAAGATATTAAAAATTCGTTTAAATTGCTTGCTTTTCCGGAAACAAGAGTATTTCAAGCCCCAAATACTGGACTTAAGGTTAGTGATTTCCAATGGTATAAAATTAATTAAACATGTCATAACTATTTATAGAATGATTGGTTATCAAAATTTGAAGTCGCTAAAAAGTCACAAATCTTGGTTGACAACAAAATGAAAAGTAGTGTTGACCATAAAATGATCCAAAGAACAGACTCCATTCAATTAGTTCATAATTGTAAGAATTAAAGTTGACTTAATTTATAATTATTATATTGAAACATGAATATTTTTTAGTTTGTCCTTAGTGATTAGTTATTTTATGGTAGTCAATATATTGTTTTGTTAACCTAACCAACAAAACTTTAACTATAGAAAACTAATAGATTTATCTTTTAGGCTCTTTCACAAATCGCCGTGCTATATTGTATTCTGAATATTCTATAATTAGGTAACAAAATGTTGAGAGTATGTTACCAAATGTTAAATATATTCAACTATACAACACGGTGAGTTGTGAATGCAGCTTTACTCATGTGAGTACTTGTTAAACAATTTTCACATTTTACAAAAGGAATATACACATATGGGTATCTGATATTGTCAGAATATAACATTTTACAAATAATAAAATAATATTTATATTATGTTTTTACATTATTAAATATTAATTTGACTAAACATATTTACTAAATAAGTTGATTTACCATTTTAGCATTTGAACCTGAAACACCTGAACCAGAATTACCAGAATGGATTATTGATTTAGCAGATGATTTAGATGTATTAATTGCTCAAAGACATTTTGAAGATGCAAATTCTTTGATAAGTAAAGCCAGACAATATTTAGAGGAACACAGTGATCAAATTTCAACATCCATTGAACAAGAAATAAAGTATATATTTTATACATTGTATTTAATAATCTTTTAATTAATTACTATTATATTCTAAAATATTTTGATTTAACTAATTTGATTAAACCACATCTACAAACCGGATTCTTACTACTATTTATTTATAGTTAATGCTAAGAGAAAATGTACGTATTATTGCTTATATTAACTATAAAAAAACTATTGTAAAAATCCGGTACGCGTATTTGTTATGTTACTAAGACTGTCAAGTAGAACATCCTCTTAAGGCTACTCTTTAATCTAATCACTTTTTCAGCCTTCTACTAGAAAAGTCATAGATAAAAAAAACTAAACATAATAACCAATGTCTATATAGCTATATTATTTGACCAGAATATATTTTTTTAGTTACGGGAATCAAAATACAATATTATATTTTAATGTAAATTTTTCACTAATTATTTTTTCGTTTATAAATATGAATGTTACTAAAAAAATCTATATGAATATACTTACAATTTTAAGATTATTTTACATTTGTAATAATTAAAGACAAATAAATCGTTATTATTACAGAACTAAATTAGAAAATCGTATTCAAGCATTAACATTAGTTTTAACTAAAGAACTTCAAGTTTCTCCAGATAAGTCACATAAAGGTGGATTACGAGCTGCTCGAAGAGCAGTTAGAATATTAAATCAATTGGATAAATCTTCACAAGTATATAATAATAATAATAATAGTAATAAAATTGTTTTGTTTTATAATCGCTTGTATTTTATTATAGGCGTGTGATTTGTTTTTGAAAGTTTGCTCAAATTTATTGAAATCTCAATTACAGTATGTAAAACGTGATGGTGCAATGTCAACATTTGTTAAAAAATATTCAATGGTGTTTTTTGGAACTACAATAGAAATTACACATGAATTTTTATACAAAGCTTTTCCAAATAGCTCAGCTTGTTCTTCAGGTATTATCAGTAATTAGAAATGTATACATAATATAGCTGTATTATAAAAATTTGTTTAGCTTTTATTTTATGGACAATTCAAGAAGTCAATGATTTTATGGTAATTTTAAACAAACATATGTTTGTTCCTCAAACATCATTGTCCAATTTATCTGAGTGTATAAAAGTGATACACAAAAATTGCCAAGAGGTAATATTATATTAATTTAATAGTAATTATATGTGCTAACTGCTAAGCACTAATAAGTATTATAAATTATAATATTGCTCCAAAAGTTTAAACAAATATATATATATATAAATAGCAACAAACATTTTATTTTTATATATATATTTTAGATTTATTTAATTTTAGATTTTAATTTTCATATAAAACAAATAAAAGATTTATGATCTTTTTAAAAGGAATTCTATTAAATTGTTCAAAATGGTAGTAAATAGAAACATGGTACATTTTTTTTCTTATTAACTTCCCAAACTAAACAACAATATTAATGGAAAACAGTAAAAAATTCTTTTTTAAATGATAATTAACTAAAATAGCATTAATAAATCTTAAGTCTTAAAGATATGTAAAGATACTCAACATCAAGTTTTATACTTAGATACCTTGATGCATAAAACAATGGTAAGTTTACTCTGATATTTTTAATCTTTTGATCTGTAAGTCCTAATTAGAAAACGGGAATGTATAAGGTTTTTTTTTAAATTGCTTACAAAATGTATTAAGACATAATATATGTGAGCATTTATTTTTAGTTATGCGATTATGGAATAGATCTCCAATTTCAAATTGATGGGCAACTTAGAATTCCACTTACAAAATCAATAAATGATATTAAGGACAAGACTATTGAAGTAATTAAAATAAGATTTTCTGAGGATAAATGGAAACCTTTCAATCTAAAAACAAAACAACAGAGAGATAAAATTGTTGAAGAATATACAAATTATGGGTTTTCAAACATTGAATCTTACAATAAAGGTTAATTTGAACCTAGGAATTACGAAATACGACAGACAACAAAATAAATTTGGTATTTTTAGGTGAATCGTGGATAATGCTAACTCAAAACACAATAACATTCACACGCACTTACTTATTACTTCTAAATGATTGCTTAGTACTGTATTCAACTGATTTGGCAAATGTTATTGATCAACTACTTTATGAAGTTTTTGCAGCTCATTGTAATTACATAAAGAGTTCTATGAAAAATAAAAACTTTGTAAATGATGTAAGTATTTTTTAAACTAAACAATTTAACAATTTTTAAAAAATAATTATTCTATATTTAAATTCATAGATAAATATTATTACAACAAATGCCAGATTTATCCTAGACATATTTTTATCCCATTGTTTTAAAGTGTACTCAGCATCTACAGGTAATGTTAATCCACAAATTCACACCCGTTTAAAATCAGAATTTGGTGTAATTCCTACTCAAAATATAACTGGTTATATTTAAAATTGTATATTTCTTTTAATTATATAGTAACATTATTTTATATGGTATAAAGCTGAATATTTTACATGAATAAACCTTAATTTGTTGTATTGTATTTTCATAATATATATAATATATTCTTTTTAATTTTTATATGTTCAGTAGTTGAATTGTATTTATTTATTATTATTATTTATTCACTCTTTACTATTATATTTTATTATATTTATATATACTAATATTAGTTTGCTGGCTGTCTTAATACTATTTATGTTTAAATGTAAATTGTTATTTATTTCTATATTATTAATTTAGGAAAGAAAGCTACTAATATAAATTATAAACAATACTTATTTAGATCATATTTAATAAATAGAAATATATAAAGATTAACTGGTAGTAATAAATATTATATAACAAATACAAGTTTTAGAATACGAATACCCCTTTGTTTCCTTAATAGTTTGTACTTTGAAATTAAAAAACTAAAAATGAACTACAATAATGTTAATATAAAAATATTAAAACAAATGGACTTTAGACTTATCAACATATAGCATTTTATAATATATTTGTTTGATTGGACCAAGTTTATTACTTTTACACTTTTGATATGTACTCCTAAAAGGTGCAATACCCACAAGAAAAGACAAAAATCATATCAAGAAAAAGCTAATCTAAATATTTGCTAAAAATGTCAAGTAATTTACGATTATTATTATTTTTTAATCACAACAAAAAAACTAAATTTATTTTGTTGTATAAAAGTGGTAAAAAAGTATTAATTTATCAAAGTATGAACTAAAATACATTTGTTTAAGAAACCGTCATCAATGATAAAGATTGGAAATAATTTTCTGTTCCAAAACATGATGACCAGAACTGAGGACTTCTATTGACTATTGTTACTTATAAGCCTGAAAATATGTATGCATCCATGTATTAAAAAAATTACAAATATGCACTTAAAATATACTCTAAAAAAAGATATACCTAATATGACTTTTGGTACGTAAATAAATTATACAATTTATATGAAAACAAAAATATAGAAAGATATTTGAATAATCTACTTTATAACAGTTGGAAAATTAGAAAACTACCTTCTACTCGTTCTACACAAGTTACAGTGCTATCAACCAGGTAATTGACAGGTATGCTGCATTTAGTGTATATTATTAAATATTGAATTTTCCAAATGTATATATAATATTCTATTAATTTATCAAAGACCAACATTCTACAATTACAATTTTTCAAAATATGTTCTTAATTTTCTAATTAAAATTTTCAGTGTAACTTGTGTTATAACAAGTGTTATAAAACATAATATTTATACATCATTCGCATTGTTCGGCCACCTTTCTAGACAACCTACAAAAATTTAAGTATAATTTATTAAGTGTATTATATATTTAAAATCTGTGTTATCAATGAAATTTACATTAACTGTTTATAAGACATGCAAAATATTATTGATTTTAAATTTTAATGTATGCATTTACCATAAAATTAATTTAAAATAATTATTATAATATTCTATACTATATAGGCAGTTCGCTTAAATTTATTTTAATAATTTCGAGTTCTTTGAACATGAATATAATTTTAAAACTATAAAATAATTTTTTTCGTATACGTTACAAACGAGTAATTTTAAAAAATAGCGCAATCGAGTTACCGTTATACTGAACCACGGTTCAGGTATATAAAATTCCCTTTGCTTTCAACGATATGTCCCGAGGTTAACCGAGAGTGAAAACATCCGAGTTCGGCATTTTTGAAGGACCTGAGATGTGATTGGATCATCCATTTTGTTGATCAAACTCCGAAGTCACATGTTCGCACTTAGCGAATTTTCTTTGTGTCTTACTTCAGGTTAAGTCCGTGTAAGTGGATTTTTAACCATAAGTGTTTAAAATTTGTACGTAGAGTTAGCTTAACATAAGTCAATTGTTCCCGACCAACCATTTGCGGACGGTAATTATTTTCAAGACTCAAAATGAACGCTGAAAAATTGAAAAAACTCAGTGACCAGGTGCGAATAGGCGGTAAAGGCACACCACGACGAAAGAAGAAGGTTGTACACACAACAGCAGCCACAGACGACAAAAAACTCCAAAGTACACTAAAAAAGTTAACAGTTAACACAATCCCTGGAATTGAAGAAGTAAATATGATCAAAGATGATGGTACTGTGATACATTTTAACAATCCAAAAGCACAAGCTTCGCTTGCAGCAAACACATTTGCTATTACGGGGCATGGTGATACAAAATCTATGTCTGAACTACTGCCGGGCATATTAAATCAGTTGGGTCATGAAGAAATTGGACAACTAAAGCGTTATGCCAGCGGGTTTGCTAGTAATAATCTCATTAGTAAATCATTAATTGAAGATGATGATGAGGTGCCGGATTTGGTTGGTAACTTTGATGATGCCAGCAAAGAAGAGGTGGTAGCAAAAGGATCGTCAGAGGAAAAGACCGACAGTACTGAGAAAGCTGTTGTCGTCGAAGAAAATGCAGAGAGCTCAAAGAAGGAATAATAATTGGTAAACATACATTTACTTTTAAGGTCTTTTTTTATGGTTATAAAACATTTTAGTTACTGATTAACTTTTAGAAATGTTTCCTTTAAATTATCTTCTACGTATATTTATAACAATTCAATTAAATAAAGAAAATTAACAAATATTTGTTCATGTTTTCTTTTGTTCTTTGAAATGTTTCAATAATTATATTTAAATTTATTTACTTGTTAAAGACTTTCTAAGACAAGAAATTAATAAATACAGATTTTCGGGTATTACTTTATATTAGTAACTAGGTAGTGGTCGGTGTTGAAGTGAGCTGAGTACCTAATTTTCCATTTTGACTTATTTAAATGAGTATTTATAATTTGTGCAACGATGCTCATTAGTATGCGTGGATATTTCTAGCAATACTTATAAAGTATATATATGTATATATATTCATATTCACGCCCAGGTTTTAAAAACTAAATTTGGATAGGGTATTGGGGTAAACTCATAGCTACATTTTACAGTAGTCATTAAAAAAGTATTGTTTAAATATAAAATAAAATTATTGACTGTCATGGTAATATTAAATATTGAATGTGTGAAAGTACACAGGGAAGTCTTGCAGATGCTCTTATACCTACCTACATCTCTTACTAGTATGTAGTCTGTTACCTATAAGCCTTGCCATGAAACTGGCTTAAGTGTAGTGCTCACAAGCATATCTTCTGTCCTGCTGAGATTTACCTATCATGAATGTTTAAAATAATATTCATTAGTTTACTACGTTATATTTATTTATACTTATTATTCTAATAATTAATTATTATTATTATATTGCGCTAAATATAATTTATTATACATCCAATGGTAGTTTATATATTATTTTGGTTCATTTAATTCCTTTATAGACACAATTACTATAATTTTGAAAGTTAGACATTAAAAACTGTCTTATGCACAGTTGGTTAATAAAATCTTTAATAAATTAAATAAATAGTGATCCAATAAGGTTAGTTTTCTAATAACTAATATAACCTATATTTCTACATTTTAATTTGATGACAAAATACCATGTGTGCTACAAATTTTCTAGGTATAAGTAGTAAGCTTGTTATAATTAATTTGTCTATTGCTTACTACAATATTATATAAGAAAAACAGTACCTTCGTTTATTATATCCTACATTAAAAATATTACATACATTTTGTTCCATATTATTTGGAGTTAGGGCATGTAACGTATTGCTAGTTATGTTCCTATAATTAATAATATTCATAAATAAAAACAAAGTAAATTCAGAATTTAATGTTCTTAAAAATACATTTATTGTACAAAATGTAGATTGCAGATGTTTACTTTATTTATATTTAAGGATTATTTGGATTATATCCAAAATACTTTTTGATTTATTTTATTTTTTATCCTTGTATAAACCTCATGTTCCTACTGCTAAAAACTAAAACTTTTATGTACACACAAAAATGCAAACCTTATATAAAAGATCTAACTCAAAAATATTTTTTTCTTTAAGTTGTAATAATAATATCTATCGTTATTTTATATTTCAGGATTGGAGGTGACTAAAACAACAACACATATTGAAAAAATTAATAATTTGCAGTAGTGACCATATTCAATCATAATTATATTAAAAATAAAAGGAACAAACAATAGTATTCGATTCTGAAAATTAATATAACTGTAAATTTGAAAATTCATAATTACTTCTTTCACTTGTAAATCAATTTATATATTTTGTTCGGTGTACTTTTTGCTAAGTATAAATAAAACATACTATTATTACCTAAAATTGGTTTGATTTAACATGTTTATTTTTCTATTGTATTTTTATTTTATGGAAAACTCTTATTTTTCATTTTAAAGGCAATGGCGCTTTTAATAAGGTAAATATATAACATATATAATATAAAATACTGCATACAAAAAACGTTGTTTTACATTTCATAATGAAATTAATGAAAAAAATACTAATTGCAATATTAATGTAATATGATATAGTGACGTTAATGTAAATGTAATGTGGAAATATATGAAATAAAGTTATTTTTTTAATCAATATTAAACTCCAAAAGACTCTTTAAGATTTTTAAAAGCACTTTCTGAAACAGATTTTGAAACGTAGTTCAGCAATTCCTTGATACCTGGAATCAAAACAATGACTTAATAAAAATATAATAGTAAAATACAAGAAGAACGTGGAATTAAATAGATACATTTTTCTTAAAAATAAAAATATTTTACAGTATATATACATTTTCCCAATAAGCATATTGTTACCACTGATCAGTGAAAAAAAAAATTACGGAAAAGTGATGAAAGAAGACTTCTTATAAGTCATAAATTGACACTTTCTATTTATTTATGTTAATCATTCTAGAAGAAAATCACGATATTATTAACACTATAGGTTTTTATGAGGGTCACCAAGATTAAGAGAAAAAGATTGTAAGATACATAGATAGGTGAAATTTGGATTTTTTAAGTATACTTCTTATTATCTGATGCCCAATACGCATCGATCCTGTACATGCATAATATAATATACATTTGAATATTACTTGACCACCTGAATAGTACTCAATTTAAAAAAAAAAATTAATTAAAATAAATGTAGGACTAACATAATTTTTATAAATTATGGTTACTATTTTTTAGTGTCATAAATCATAATATACTTACACGATACTTCATTACTAGAACAAAACATAACTAACATTTGTAATCTTGGTAATTCACTAATGCCAATCAAATAATCTGTTATATCACATCCATTTTTAATAAATTCCACCTTTAGAATTCTTAAAATATCCACAAATAAATCATTATCCATAGAATTGCGTACAATTGATGGTATACGCTTACCAGGAATTTGCTAAACATATTTAATTAGGTCAATGTAATAATTTAAGATTTTAATTTAAAATGTAAATCATACTTTTAAATATTGAAACAATAGTTTTGGATCATTTTGTAAGTACGCCCAATCTTGTTTAAGTTGTACATATGTTAATGGAATAGGAGGTATAGCTGCATATTTTTTTACAGATTGAACAGAATCCTTTTTCATAGGAATAATTTCTTTGTTTATGGATTGATCTTTATCTTTTTTTTCACATACTTCTTTAAGTGTGGTTTGAAGTAAATGTAAATTGTTTAATTCTTCTTGGTCTACTTGAACATCTTTAATTTTGAGTGTACTGAAAGGTTTCTAAGAAAAGTAATAAATCCAAATCATATTAGAATACTACCCTCATTAATATATCCATATTTTTATAATTAGTAAACCATTTACCAAACAGACAAAAATAAAAAACAACTTTTACTGGTGAATTGTAAGTATATTATCTTATTATCTATAATTTAATATTTTTCTTATAAGTTTATTTTAAAACATTAAAATCTAACCATATACCCAACTATTCAAGTTAATAAATATTGAGCAGAACAGGTTATTAACAGGTCACATTTTTGTTTATTACCAATGATTATAAATACTTATCTTGCTCAACTAGCCCTTCATAGAAGCATTTCGTAACAGCATCCACCATAAACGGGGTAACCAAAAAACTACCAAGTGAAAAAATGTTACTATTATATAATATATAATCAATGGCATTAATTACTAGTAGTATCTAGATAATGCTGTTGGTCTAAAGCAGGGTTCGGCGATTAAATCCTACGGAGGTCCAGATAATTTGAAAAAAAAATTTTGAGGGCCAGAATAAACTTAAATATAGTAATTAATAATTAAAATGTATTTATTTTTGTGTTAAAATGCAGTTTAAGTTGTTTAAATCAAATTATTTAATATAATATTAGCCAGTTTTTTTTAAATTTGGTTCCTACTCTTGGAGAACAAAAGTGATTCTATACGTGTTTTGAAGGTGGAGAATAGAGATCAAGATGTTAATCTTGAACGATATTTATTCTTTAAAAACGTTATTTTAGAGAACGAAATCTTACTTATTATGCATATATGGATCCAAAATACATCCAAATACATCATAAAAATAAATCAAATATCTATTATGTGTAGAAAGCCAGTCTAAAAAAAATTATTTTGGGTATTCCAGTAACTCCCCCTCTGCGGGCCGAATATGGCCCGCGGGCCGTCTATTGCCAACCACTGGTCTAGAGGAAACAAAAGTTGAACAGAAACTGATAACATTAAGTCAATATATAAACTACACTACATGTATGAGAGATGCACGGAAAATAAATGAATCATTCTAAAAACAATTACATAAACATGAACAGCATTTGCCGAGTTAAATAATTGTTAGTATTTTAGAGTTGAACAAATTTGAAAGTATTTTTTTATTACTGATCGTAAAATTAAACACTATCTTACTTTTGATCTTAAATGTGGTGGTTTTTTTATAGAAGTTATTTGTTTACAACCAACTCTTTGAGGCCAATCAGGAATAACTATTTGTACTGGTTTGTCATCTTCTTTACATAACATTTTTGAACTTATAATTTTATTTTGTAAATTATTAGTTGTATTGGCTTTTTGACATTTAATATTGGAGCTTTTCGGAATTTCGCACTAATAAAAAAATAATTTATTTAATGAGTAAAAGCACAAATATGAAATATTCCTCCAACCTGTTTAATTTTTTTGTTCACAACTTCTATATCAACTTTAGCTTGTTTGTTATTTGGTTCTAATTTTAAAACATCTTGAATATCTTTTTTAGCTTCATTGAACATTCCAAGAGCCATATAAGCTGCGCTTCTTCTTTGAAATGCTTTGACATATGTACGATCTAGTTCAAGTGAAGATGTACAATCGATTATTGCTAGGTTAAATCTGTAAAAAAAAAGTGTTATACGATGTGAACAATATGTTTTTTCAACAAGTTATACTCATTTGTCTTCAGATAGCATAACGCTCTATTGGCATAAAATATTGGATCTTTATCATAATATTCTATCGCTCTTGTATACCTTAGTATTGCCTCAGCCCATTTTTGCTTTTGTACTAACACATTACCCTAAATTAAAAATAGTTAAATTATTAGGTATGACAATGTAAGTATTATCATAGATTGTATTTTATCCAGATCATACACTACAATAAATCTAAACAATTAAATATATATATATTTCGTATGACAAAGTAGAGCAACAAATTTAAACATGTAAATAATAACAAACTATATAGAATAGGATACGAATAATAATAATAAGATAAAATAATATAAGATAAAATAAAATAATAATATGTCTAATATGGCAGGTGGTAACTATTATAGCTGGGATGAATTTGAAACTATAAGCTATAGATTCATGTCCAGATTTTGTATCCAATCAATCACATCCATGTTAGCTGTATGGATATCATTTATAGTGCCTTTGAATGCACGGAACGGGCATTCAATTGCTATATGGAAGATTGTTTGCATATCATTTCCACAGTCACATGAAGGAGTGGTGTGTAATTTCCATTTGTACATCATATGGTTACATCTTCCATGGCCGGTCCTAATGCGATTTAGGGTCACCCAAATTTTTCTAGGCAGATCGAAGCCTGGCTGCTTGGAAGTCGGATTGGTAACAATGTTTTGTCCATCAGGGTTCTCCGCCACCCAATCCTCAAACCATTTGGTATTTTCCCCTGTGTTTTCCAGTAATAGCATCTCTGCGGTTTTCCAGGGTGGTTTGCGTGACTTAAGACGTAGTCTATCCACATTGAGTCTTACATCTGCGTGTACCGGAAGGTTCTTGTTATTTTTTATCTTAGTCCATTCCCGGATGAGCGCTTGTTCTCTTCGGATCTTAGGGGGAGCTATATTGCTAAGTACTGGAAGCCATTTTACAGGGGTAGTTTTTAATGTTCCCCCTATGATTCTCATTGCTGAGTTGAGCTGAATATCAAGTTTATTGGTATGTGCACTATTTATCCATACTGGTGCACAGTATTCTGCAGCTGAATATACTAGTGCTAGCGCGCTGATTCGTAAGGTATTTGCATCAGCTCCCCAGGATGTACCGCTCAATTTGGCAATTATACTATTACGGGGTACAAAGGTAAATCGCTTCCACGTAGTGTACCCCGGGCAACGTTTTAAACGGCTAAAGATTTACCAAAACCGACTGCTGTACTGTCTTCTATGATCTCACAGCATTTATGAGCAACAACACCAACCAACAATTAAATTAAAACTTAACATAAATAATGCAGTCCAAAAAATAAGACAAATAATACATTTTTAAAAAGTAGCTAAAAAAGAAGGAAAGAATTAATACCAACTAGTATATTATTTTGTTATTGTTTGTACATTTTAACAAGCTGAATATTCATTTTAAATTAGTAAGATAAATAGTAGAGAAATATTATAGATTATTTCATTAATTACCAAATTTTTTTCGTATAAACCTTCAGACTGTTTGGTTTGTGACTTGTTATTTAAACAATCCACACTTGAACCATAATTATCGTTTTTCTTGAGTTCATTTTGAGTATCTAGTTCTTGGCAAGCATCATCCTAAGAAAATAAATGTGAATAAAACATTTGAGTATAAATGTAATGTGGTTATAAATTATAGTACATACAACATCAAACTTATCCCAAGCTGAGTAATCCCATGATGAAATTTTGCTTTTACTAGCTTTTGATGGATTAGTTTTAGGTTTTTTCTTTTCATTGAGCTTCTGAAAATTAAACCGTTAGATGTACATACAAAAATATTTTTGAAGCAATTCAGTATAAACTGTACTGGCGGAGAATGTTCTTTTCGCTTCATTTGTTCTTGCCAAATGTTCATATCACGCAAATAATTTGATAACTCTTCTTCATTCTCTTGTAATTGTTTTTTAAGTAAATATGGATTATTCATGCCAAAATGCTGAATTGGATACAAATCTTAGGAATTTACATGCAACTGAAACTTTAATATCAATAAAATAAAACCAGAAGATGAATACTATTAATAATCATCGTTGGATATTTGAGGCTTAAGACTTAAGTTGCAAATGAATATCTTAGACCTATTAAACATTGACAACTGAGTACCAATAAATACTATAAATGTATTATTACAGTAATATTTCTTATAGTATTAGAGACTACAAAAAAAAGTGCATAGCCGTTGTAGTAAGTACTGAGCTAAGTGAGTACGAATATCGGAAAATAAGAATAAACAGTTGTCAATAGAGTGTAATAATAAATAATTTAATATGTAACTCGATATATGTATACACACTTGAACTTGATCACAGAATTATAGCATAAACCTTAAAAGTTATAAGTCTATAAGGTCCATGCAGAAATATAATAGATATTCAATATTCACCACGGTCGTTCTAGCAGTAATTGTATAGACTATACACGGTAGACACAGTCAGACTAGACTACCAAAGTACCAGAAACGGCAAATACCCTGAACGGCAAACAGCAGACCACGGATATATCGTCATGGATAATCATCGACTATCTCTAATTGTGCTGCACGGCGCACGCCTGCACAGTGCGCACCGCGAATTGTGATTTTTATCTATTATTCATAAATTGTTATCAGTTAGGTTGAACCTTTTTAAAAGTCTGTAATCTACAAAATATAACATTGTTGTATGCATAGATAATATATACATGGATGGCCGATGGGACATACCGTGTTATTTCTGTGATCGAAGAGCATACTAGTTACCAAAGTGGTTCTACATAATTTAGGTGTGGTATCAACCAGAAATGATAACGAAAACATAGTATAATATTATACCACAGAATAATTTTCTGTGATTATACCTTGATCTCAACATTTTCAGTTATCTATTATCCTATTGTTCTGTGCTATTATCATTACTTTTAGGTGCTGAGGCGCGGCACTGTAACGCCATCTATAATAACGGTTTTAAGTTTATTTAATTTTTTAATTTACCATTGTGCACCTTGCGGCATTTGTGGCTTGTGCGATTGTGCCATTGTATTGCTGGTTTTTTAAAATTCAAATTGTAAAATATAATTCATTAAACAATTTTATAGTCTAATTAGTAATTACCTTTATATACGAAATAACATTCAGTTAAACAATGACGTTGCAATGTTCCTGTTCTGTGGAATGGTCAAACGCTCAAGGCGTTGTATTGAGACGTTTCAAGTCATTGACGACCAAACTGGTATTGACTCGCAACGATTTTCGAGACATTTTCATTGATGTATCAGCCGACAAAGGCGTACTTCACCGTTTAGCATTGAAAGACATTGCAGTACACAAGCGTTTTGCTAGTGATGGCAAAGCAACAATCCATTTTAAAACTGATAAAGTCATGATGATGATTTCAAATGCTCCTGTCGCACAATTGGCCGAATTTCTAAAGACCCTTTTTGTCAAGGTGACAGGACGTAAGGAATCCCCTCAGGTATGTCTTATATATACAAGTGTAACTGTAGCATAGTGAAAGTACTGTGTATTTTATATACCACTATGTATAATTATAGGTAAAAGTCAGGGATCGACTTTTAGCTGTTAAAAGTAGTTCAACTGAAGAAATCAGTCCCATAAATGTTAAGGATATTGGACGTGTTGATCTTAAATTAGAAGGTCCAAGTATGAAAAAAAAAAAACTGAATGATGAATTAATAAACCATAGTGTCCAAAAAAGTTATTTAGTTAATTTAAAGGATAAACTAACAGATGAACAACGAGAGGTAGTTGAAGCTGTTAATACCAATAATAACATATTTTTTACTGGTAAGTAGTATATTATAATTGTATACATTACAATTTAAGTTATATTATTAAACTAATTACTGAAAACAAATAATACTTATATACGTATAAGGAAGTTAGTTCATACCACATTCTAGTACAAACATAACCATACAAAGATACAATTATTTCTAGAGCTGAAAATCGTTTTCATTATATTTTGATGTATTGTATTAAAAAATAAAATGTTGATTTGGTAATTCAAAAACTAAAACAAATGTAATAAGTACTGTAAACATGTAGAGTAAAATTAAGAATTCAATGATTTATAAAATGTAACTTATTCTCTTAATTTAGAAATAAGTCATTGAGCTTATTTGTAACTATTTAAAGCTTATCAAATGTTTAGTTTACCTATTGATATAATAAATTGTTTGTATAGCTTGGATTCTGTATGGAAATAAAGAAACCATTATTCAAATTTCTTATACATTTTCAGGTAGTGCAGGAACAGGTAAATCTTTTTTATTACGTTACATCGTGAATACCTTACCACCTGATGTAACAATGGTCACTGCTAGTACTGGTGCATCAGCTTGTCTTATTGGAGGAGTTACATTACACTCCTTTGCTGGTATCGGTATTGGTGAATGCACTATTGAACGAGGTATTGAAATGGCCTCTAAATCAGCAGCTGCACAAGTTTGGCGTAAATGTAAAATACTTATTATTGATGAAATATCAATGGTAGATGGGGAATACTTTGAAGTGACTATTATATTATATTTTATTACATTTTAAATTATTTCAGTTAATTATAGAAAATGGTTTTCATTTTTTTTTTAGAAACTTGACAAAATAGCAAAAGCAGTACGCAAACGAGATGAACCATTTGGTGGTATAAAATTAGTGTTGTGTGGCGATTTTTTGCAATTACCTCCTGTAAAACAAGGAAAATCTAGATTCTGTTTCCAAACTAAAACTTGGTCAGAGTGTCGTTTTCGTTGTTTCAACTTGAAGTTTGTTCATAGACAGTCAGATAATGAGTTTATAAAAATGTTAAATAAACTACGTCTAGGAAAGTAAGTGAAATAATGTCTGGAAATTTAAAATAAACAAGTTGGTAGATTAATTTAATATCTGGATATTTTCAGCATAGATCCAGATACAGCAGCAAAATTAAAAGCTACATCATTTAATTTATTAGAACAAAATGGAATTGTACCTACACGTCTTTGTTGTCGAACAGCTGATGCTCAAATGATAAATCAGAAAAAAATATTTGATTTACCAGGCAAAGTACATAAATTTGAAGCTTTTGATAGTGGTCCAACAAAAACATTAGATGATCATACTCCTGTGGCAAAATCATTTGTTCTTAAGTCTGGTGCTCAAGTAATGTTATTAAAAAACATAAATGTATCATCAGGACTAGTAAATGGTGCTAGAGGAGTAGTCAAGGATTTTGATAAAAATGGTAAGTTAATGATAGTTTATTAATTATTGCTATATTTATGTAGTAAGTATCTTAGTTGATTTAGTAGTATA
The DNA here is from genome assembly GCA_027563435.1 of Nasonovia ribisnigri. Lineage (NCBI taxonomy): Eukaryota > Metazoa > Arthropoda > Insecta > Hemiptera > Aphididae > Nasonovia > Nasonovia ribisnigri. Next base: position 14,972 of record JANEHU010004673.1, on the reverse strand, counting down.
CATAATTGTATTATATAAACATATTATTTAATGTTATAATTTAACCATCCAGGGTATTTTATTATAAGCTTAATATTAGGTGTTTTTATTTAAAATACTCAGATATTTAGGATTTTCTTGACTGTTGTATAATGTCAACTACCTAATGTGAATTCAATGTATATGTGATACAAAATTCAAAAACACTATTTACAACATACTATTTTTCCATTCAAATTTTGTTATTAGCTTAATAATAATTATTATAATTTATACCATTTTAGGTTCTCCTTGTGTCCAATTTAAATGTGGTAATATAGTTACTATTAAACCTGAAAAGTGGATAGTCAAAACTCCTACTGGACAATTTATTTCAAGGCAACAAGTACCTTTAAAATTAGCTTGGGCATTTTCTATTCATAAATCACAGGTTATTATAAAATAATAATATAATTAGTCATAGCATAAACATTTGAGATTCCAATTTTTTTTTTTTTAGGGTTTAACATTGGATTGCGTTGAAATATCTTTAGGGAGAGTATTTGAAGCAGGACAAGCTTATGTTGCATTGTCTAGAGCTAAAAGTTTGTCATCATTAAGAATTTTAGATTTTGACAAGAAACACGTTTGGGCAAATCCTGATGTGATAGCGTTTTACAATAAATTAGATAGAATTGTTGAATCTAATAAAATGTACATTTTAGGTAAAAAAAATATATGATAAACAAAATGTTTCGGTTTATTAATGCAATTTAAAGTGATACAATGTACATATACATATACATTTGACTGATATAAAAGGTAAGCTGAATAGTAAATATCAGTTAACATTTTAGTAACTTTTGAAATGTTAAAGACTTATAATAATTATCTAATGATATTTACCTATTTTACATTTGATCTCAAATAATTTCTTGAAAATGTATTTATATATTTAATCACATAAATTTTTATATTTGTAAGATTTATTTTTAATTATTATAAAACTAAAAAATATTTTTGTTTATTGGTTTATGTTATCTTTATTATAATAATATATCATATTGTTTATATAATAATTAATATAATATTATTTAGTTTGTCTTATAAATCATTTACACTTAATCTACCTGCCTACCTTTTCAATTAAATTTAATGCACGGACTAAGTTTATCTTAGTCCATGATATAATGCCAAAATATGAATAAAAAAAACGTGTTTTGAATAAGTTAAGCACTAGATTTTTACACATAATTTTATAAAAATTCAAATTATGCTTTCATACTAAATATTTAATTAATGTAGGATATTTAGTTACTATAATATGTCTGTATTGTTTTAAAGATGACATTTTTACTTTTCAATATGTAGAATGTACATCAAACAAATACATTTTATAAACAATTTCATATGTATGAGCTTAGTTTAAGCACTACCCTTGAACTACAGAAGTTTTATTCTATTACTCTGGTTCGGGATTAACATATTAATATATAAATTCATCACATTCACAGTCATAGTATATTAGTGCCTAGTGGTTAATAAAAACACGGACTAAAATATCAAAACATAATAGTCAATAGAGAATAATAATACAATTTTTGAATTTTCTTGAAAATAAGAATTCTCACTACTAGGGCTGGGATTTTAATGCCCTAACAAGTCTTCAAAAATGACTTGAACAATCAAAAAATGTTCTTTAAATTTATTAAAAGTGTATTTTTGTTTATCTAAATTAGTTATAGTAGTATTAGTAAAAATTTAAAAAACTACAGATAGCTAGGTCTCATAAACTTTTACCGTAGACATCGCCGAGACTCATTATCTAGGTTTTGACATTTCAACTATTGTCCGACAAAATAATACAAGTACCTTCTTTATAATCTGTAATATTTATATATAAATCATGTTGGTGTGTAAGAAACTTAAAATAAAAATTTAAAATTCATATTTTGTCAAAATGCCCTAAAAAATTAAGTAAACGACCTAAAGACTAAAAAATGCAAAATAAACTTTTTTATTCTCATTTATTGGTACATACAAAAAAATTGTGACAGCACGAGCATCGCAAAGTAAGCTTTAGAAAACGTTGAGAAGTGCATCGAAAGCTAAGCTAAAATTAATTATTATATTGTTATTTTTTATCTATTCTCTGTAAAAGATAACTATTATCACAGCTATTATCAAGCACAATAATTAATCACAGAATCTATGATATGATAACATAGACCGCATGTTATGGATAAGTGGATTATGGAATTGATAATACAATAAATTAACTTAGCAGTTTTATAGTTTTGGCACGTCTTCTGAAGATCGAGGATTTTAAAAGCAATAATATAAGTACATAATTAATATTAACTATATTAACTAATATTTTTTTTAAATTAATTTGTTACTTCAAACGTTTTTTTTTTTCTAAATAAATAACTATGGGTTCGTGTTAGTTGCGATTAAAATTTAAATCTCATAAAACGCGTTAGTCAGAGTCACTGACAATGTTTGCTTTGAAGAAATCACTGACCACATTAGCTGGCCGTCGACTGCGTGGGACTAGGTCGTTTCTGACGGAGGCATACAGGTGCGAAGACGTGTGGCAAGAACGACTGGACTGTTCGTTGCTGAAGAAAGTCGAACCTGAAATACTGTACCACAAGTTGTCCACCGCTCTGGAACAAGGATCTAAGCAAATTAGTGCCGTTGATCTGGATGTGTTTGCCAACTCGCTGACAGACAATACATACTTGGAGGAGTTAGAGGAACTCGCACATAAATTTCGTTTGTCTGCACAGGCTGGCACATTGCTGCCGTCCACACATCATGCAGTTGTGAGGTTACTTGTTGAGTCAAATAGCATCAATGACCTCATCAGAATATTAAAAGATCGTCTAAATTATGGTATTTTTCCTGATTACTATCTGTGTAACCTACTAATGGACCGTTTCATAAAAGAGAATGATATTCGAAATGCTGCAGTGATCGCTTCCAACCAAATGTTACAAGAAGAACTAGACAATGATATTACTAAAGCCATGGGATTATATTCCTGTTTGAAATATATCACCAATCCCACTGAATGGGAAGAAGCAAAAATAGAAACAGAAGAAACAAATAATGATGATGACGATGAAGAAGATAGAAGAGTACGTGTCGATTTTTTGAGAAATCCATATTTTGATGATCACTTTGATTTGGCAGACGGTGATCACTTGGTCGGAAAGACAATGCTGGCAATCAGCAAAAAAATTGATAATACTATACTGGGCAATAGCTTTAAAACTCTTGGATTAGCTTATTATAACCGATGGAATGATTTAAGTGGTCATCTAAAAAAACTTGATGGTTCTGTATATTTAGAAACAATAGAATTGGCAGTTACTGCAATAGATAAACGAGCACCTGAAAATGCTGAGCAACTGAAAGATGCACTTGTAAAATTGCAAATTGAAAACAAAAGTTTGGCTGAAGAATCAAAACATTTTGTAAATGATGCAGTATCTAAAAACGAAGAAAAAGAAATACAGACCCAAAAAACGGTATGAAAAAATAAATCAAACTTATAACATTATCAACTACATTTAATTTTTATTTCAGATTTACAAAGAATGGGAATCCTTCAGGCGAGAAGAGCTATCTAAATACCTTGAACATTTAAATAAATTGAAACGTTTACAGAAGGTCCAACAGGCCAAACAGGATCTCAAAGAAAAAGAACAGTTGTTGTTCTTCTTTGATAATGAACACAAACATGACCTAGTTAAGGAAGAAAAACTGAAACGAATGAAAAAGACAGTGATTAAAGACAAAAACCTTAAAGATGATTTAACATATGTACCACCAGAAATCAGAAAACCTGGTTTTAAACGAGATTAAACAGAACTATAAGCTAAATTAAAAATTACATGGTACCTATAGTATAATTAATAAATATTCACATCTAAATCAACAAACTATTTTGTTATTGATTTTTTATTTTTTTTAATATCTTCTGTGAAACTTAAGAAGTACAGTATTTTGTTTAATTTTCTATAACTTATTGAAAGTAATCCACTAGGTATAGCAGTTAAACGGGGTTGAGGAACCTGTTAAATGTAAATAATAATTTTAACTAGATAGGGAAGCCTCAGAAAAGAAAGTTCAAATAATAAGTTTCAGAGTTTTTTGTGTGTGGGTTGCTGTTTTACTACAACAATGGAACTTGTTGTGTCTGAGTGTTTGAGTTTAAAAATTGAAATGAATAAACCTATTTTAAAACTAGGTGGTAAGAACATTATCTGTTTTTGTATGTGGAGTTTTCTACAATAATTCAGTTTTTAAGTGAGTTATGAGTTTATGACTTATGAGCATTTTTATTTTATGCTATATTATATATACAAAACTTGCTGAAAATTTGGACTATTGTAAAGAACCTACATACAAACACTAAACACAAATAATGTTTTTCCATCAAGATTTATTGTAAGTCAGTTCATTCTAATTTTTAAGCATAGAAGCTAAACATTATGCTGAGTGTAAATTTTCTGTTACGCAGTGTAAGACAGAGACAACAGTCATCAAATAACTATGTAGCATCCTCTTTAATCTCTATTTGTATAAGCTTTAAAATGAGCCCCAAAACCCCTTCCCCACTGAATCTGTGACTTTGGCACAGTTGCCATGCTCATTAAATGGTATAAAGAATTTAAAACCTAAATATATAAAAATATGGTCTTTATGCTTAAGTAGGTGCTAAAATAGGTATTAAAAATTTTAAAAATCATAATTTGAATAAATTTGTTATTAATGGAAAAATCACGGGGTAAACATGATTGGGGAATCTGCATTCTGCACTCTGTATAATAATATCATAAGTATATAATAGCTACAAACTACAAATATAGCATTAAGTTTTTGATATCACCCCGGGTTTGGGTGGCAAATTTTTTAGGGATTTATATTTCAGGGTCGGCGCACATTGTTACTGTCCACAGCGTACAATTGTTGTCCATCAATATTTGTCAATCAAAAAAACATGGACATTTTTATCATACACCAGTTTTATGTAAAATCAAGATTATGGTATTTATAAAATGTAATTTAATTTAGTGGCCCCCTTGAGCCGTGTCATATCATTATATCAAATTATTACATAATATACACAAATTAAACTTTAAAGAAATATTAATTCATTATTATCATTACTATTGATCGTAATTCATACAAGCATAATGTATACCTACATATTTGTGTTAATTAAAATCAAAGTTAGAGTGTGTATATTGCGTAACGGTTACCTAATTCTAGATTCTGTGCGGAGAGATGAATGTATTGATTTTATAATGATATGAGTTTCTTTTTATTTATTTATTAATTAACTCTAATTTTTGTCGATACATGACATTTTCACTGAATATTTATAATAGCATTTTCGATTCATCATACAATTTTCAAAATATTTTGACTCGTGTTATTTATAGACTTGCAATTTTTGATTTATATAAGTTTTTTTTTAAAATTAATGCCGATAACAAAATGTTTGCTCGGTAAAAAAAACTTAAAAATGAAATACAAAGTTTTTCGTAAGTTAATCTAAATATTGTTATCAAAAACAAAATATCTATCGGAAAGTCAAATTCAATGTTTATGAGCGTTTGAAGTTCAAATTTTCACAACATTGGATATTCACTTGATTTCTTATAGAATGATTTCTATTTCTATTTCTGATTTTGTTGTAATTAAAAATATCGAATAACCTTAGATGAGTAAAATATGCACATTTATTTTACCATTTTCAAAAAATGTTGACTCGTGTTGACGGTTGACCTATTATTATAGGTATCATTATGAATTTTCGATTTGTATATTTTTTTTAAATAAATGTCGATATAAATGTTTTGCTTGGTGAAAAAGCTTGACAATTTAAAACAAGGCGCCTAACGGCTAACATATTGTTACAATATCAGTTTAAAAATATTAAAAATACATATACCTAGGCAAGATTTTTTTTTATAAGCATTTAAAGTTCAAATTTGTCAAATTGAAAACTTAAAAATTATTTTGTTGTTAAAAATGTATACAGTTTTCAATATTATAGCTAAGAATTGACAATTTAAGACAAGGTTGCAGGTATGGTCGAATGTAATTAAGTCTGTAACCAAAAATTATAAAATATACAGTTTTTTGTATAGTTATTTGTATACATATTTAATAACCAAGAATAACGATTTTAGTTATTTTGTTGTAATTTAAAAATACTATTCGGAGGTACTTGAAACTTCTAAAGTACCTATATTATTATACACAAATATGACAATATGTAAATAATATTAATTCAACATACCGACTACCTACTGTATTGATAAGTAATAACAATATAAATATAATATATATAATAATACAATATACAATATCCTAGGCTGTTAAACCGTCTCTGCTTAAAATCGTTTTTCGTAACAATGATATTATATCATTGAATTCAAATTTAACACCAATACGGCAATACACCACCCATTACAGTCACTTGTGACTTTATCACGTCTGTAAAGTTTGAACAGTAGAGACGTAGAGTGTCACCCACTTAACCACTTTTTTTTATAATTAACACCCTTCGGCCCCCTTACGAAAATTGAAAAATTATAGTTACGCCACTGATTTAATTTATGTTATTACAATATTGTTAAACTTATTTTTAAAAGTTGATAGATTCTTGTAAAACGTAAATTCCTTATCATATATTTGCAATGTTTCTTTTTTTCTATTTTACATAAGTCTAAATTTCACCTAATATGTATTTTTCCTTAAGTATACTCCTCACCTACATCACAACCATTGCTTAAAGGAAAATGAGCAACGCGTCATATTAAAAAAATAACTATATATATAATCAGTGCTGTTGTTTTGTTTGCAAAATATATATACATACCTACCACTTCAATATTATATTATGCTTTGTAAAATAGTATTAATTTGGTCACATACCTATATTAGGTTAGCCTACCTATATAAACTTATTACCTATATTTTGTATAATCTATGATATAAATTATAGCTACAAAACAAAATAAAAAAAATTAAGGAAAAACGGGAAGTTTTACGCTAAATAGGTTTTCAATAAAATCGATTTTGGTTTGTTGTGTAACTCTAAGACAATCTTTAAACTAATGTATATACATGAATATATATATTTTTACTGAATATTTATATTAGTATTTTCTATAGGTGCGCGATAAATATTTAAAAAAATGTTCAAAATATTTTGATTTGTTTTGAGCCGTTTACGGACATATTCAGTTTCAATATTTTTCAGTTTTTTTTCTATAAATGTCAATTAATGTTATTCGTTGGGTGAAAAATCTTGAAAATTTAGTACAAGGCTTCTAATATATTTTTATAATGATAGTTGCAGAAAGGGGAAAAGTCCACTTTTTATAACTTTTCAGGAAAGAAAAAAAACGAAATATTGAATGAAATAATAGATAATATAACTCATGCATGGATATGTCCCTATTTTCTCTTGTAAACTGTTATTTCCGAGCGATATTTTCAGATATACAGACAATCGGATTTGACTCCTTTCTGCAGTTAGTACTTCACATCATAGTCACATTTTTTTTTGTTATAAGCATTTAAGTTCAAATTTTGACAAAATACGTAAAAATCACAAAAATGTGCAAATTATTTTGATTTAGAAATTCAAAAAAATTATTATTTTTAAATTTAAGATTTAGTTACCGCTGATCGTATTAATAATAATAAGTAATAACAATATAAATATAATATAAAATATCCACACTGACGAACTGTCTCCGCTCAAAATCGTTTTTCGTATACAATGATACTATATCATTGAATTCAAATTGAATATTACTATCCTTCATACAGTGACCCACTATAGTAACCTATAATGTACAGCAAAGTGACATCCACTTACCCGCTTTTTTAGTTTGGTTTTGGTTTATGGTTTTTAGCTGTTATGGACTTAGGTACAATTTGATAATTTTTTTTATATAACTTGATGTCTTATTGATTATTTAATGGTATAAAGCTTATAAAAATATATATAGTTATAAAATAACTTGGAATTTGCATTTCCTTTAATCCTTAACATACATTATAATTTATTCATATCCCACTCTTAATAGTATGTAGTAAAAATCAATAAACTTATAACTAATAATAGCCTTTAGTATTTTTTTAAATTAATAAATCATGAACATACCAACAACACAGGTATATTTATATAGATTATAATATAAGTACCTACTTAATATTATTTTCTTGTCTTTTTGTTCAGCCTCATAAATATTCGAACAATCGAACTTATATATTAGTCAATAAGTATTGAGTAGGTATTGACTTAGCTGTGGCCTATGATATCGAATACATGTGTGCATGTTTCATTTTGAAGAACTAAAAAATAAATATAATTTACCCGCCTATAATATATAATATAATATACATAGGTGTTTTAAAGTATTATGTCCGATGTTTATAAAATATACCAAAATAGTATTTTATATATAGGTTAGTATTTATAAATTTATAATCAATGACATGGCGTTGTTTTTTTTTTCACAGGACACCGACTATATTATAAACTTACTATTATCCAAAAGTATTAGGTAATGTACTAATGTATTATATATTTATATTTATATAAAAGTCTGTGTTTTTTATTACTGGCCACTGGCCAATAGCCACATTGGGAATACTCCGGATACATCGCCTACTTACCTACTATACCCATATCAAAATTATATTGATATTTGATAGCAATAATAAATATCAGTCTTATACTCTTATCGAATGAACAACAGGAATCACTAATATTCTTTTGTTACTTTTAAATATTAATTAGCAGTTTATTATTAGATACCTAGGTACCTATTATTAACTATTGAGTATTTGAATATTATTTTATACCTATATAGCTGCCAACGAAGTGCAAATATTATACTTAACTATAAAGTATAAACAGTGCTTGATTTGGAAAAAAAATTAGAAGGGTGGGACTCAGCGGATGTTGGATGAAAGAGCGTTTCACATAAAATTAAGTTACATTACCGTGGAGCTTTTCCCCCACACCCCCTCCAGAAACAATCAAAATAATATCACATTTGTCTTACAAATATATGTAAAAAAAAAACACTTATTTATTAATTATTTTTTAGCATAAATTTGGTCAGTTATCAATAAATTATGCATTTAAAAATGTCCATAAATGTTGATATGAATACTATCTTTGTTGTGCATAGACCTTAAGAGGACGTTACACCCATATGCACTGCTGTCCACTCCGTCTTATAAACGCGTACTAACATAGCAAATTGTACGTTCTGAATGATCCATTTAACTCTGTTATGATTAATAATGTATCGAATATACCTATTATCAAATTTAGAAGTTTTTTTTATATTTTAATTTTCAAGCAAGCTATGAGTATTTTAAAATTGTAAATTTGTGAATTTTAAAAACACATATCTTTCTAAAAAATTATAATCTAAACAATTTTCAATGAGGTTCACTAGATAATATTCTTACTGTTAAATTTGATAATAGATAAATATACGCTCTTTATACTATACATAATATCTGAGTTAAATGAATTATTCATAATCATAACGCGTACAATTTGCCATGTTACGCGTTTGTAAAATGGAGACAGCGCATGCGGGTGCGTCCTCTCAAGCAGGGCGGGCGAAAGGCTAAATGGATGCCCCAGGTCAAAATAAAATTTCAACTGGTGCCTTTTTCATAAAATAACCAATAATACCATAATATAATACTCAGAAAATATCAGAAATACGGAAAAATTATATATATTATGCTCAACTTGTACGTTATTTGATATAGTCTAATTTATCGCCCCCCTCCAAATCAACCACAGGTTATACATTCCCACATATGCTTTTTTCGTTTGGTTTTAGTCCAGTAAATAAATAATAATAATTGTATAACATCTATTTAATATATTATTACAGTTTACACCTACTTGAATTTTTCTTGAAATTCGAACAAATTTTCAATGAACGTATAGTACATGTACAAGTGTCTACAACCGTAGATAGATCAAAATTGGACATAAATGTTGTTCGGTTGTGTCCCATTCGGATATTATATTATTCTTATTCTACGATCCGAACAATACCGAACACCGATTATTATATTGTACGAAGTCATTGTTCAAGCTATTTTTAAATCCCTTTGAATTATGTTCAGGATTTTTTTTCTGTGTGTAGGTGCCTATTTTACTGCAGTTTATCTTTCGTCATAACACAGGTAAACTATTTAAGTCTGAAGTTATCGAAATTTTAGTCCCTATACGGAACGCCGCGGCCAAAGACTATCGATTGCCAAGTCGATAATTCGATATTTCGTCAGCTGGTATAATTCCATAATAGCCAAGCAAGCCTGCAAGCGGCGGAGCAGCAGCTGTTTGTCGAGACTTCAGAAGTTGTGACGTCATCGCTCATCGGCCATCGGGGCCGACGATCGACCCGGCCACCGCTGCGGGACGGCCGCGATGGCGTGATGTGGAGAAGACACCGTCGTGGACACCCGGCGAACAGTGTAGGCACCGCAACTATTCCAAGGAGGTTAGACTGTTCGCAGTCGTGCGGAACATCATTGCGCCGCCGCCGCCGCCGTTACTCGCCGGTCGCACACTGCACAGCCGGTGTATCGTATGGCGAAAAGGGGCGGCTGTGCGTGCGAAGTACAAACGGCGTTAACGGATAATATTTTATTGGCGCATACAGGGTGATTGCGTCGTGCGTATCGCGCACGCGGCATCCGCCGGTTGGGTATTTGAAACGCGACTGACGCGGTCGAACACACCCACAGATCGGAAAATCGTTTCGTTTTTTCCGCTTCTATTAAATTTATTGTCGTGCATATTTTTCACGGTGAATTCCCCTTACGGTTTAGGACCACTACAACTGGTCATCGCCTCATCGGCGGTGTATAAACCGTAAGTCGGCAGATTACGACGCCGGCGAATAAATTACGCGCAAATTAAAAAGATTTTTAAACGACGACTGCCGCAGCGTATAGAGACATCAATTGTCATAATATTATTATAATATTATTGCTGCGAAATCGTTAAATCGTTCTCTACTTGAATGCCGTGTAGGTATTTCGACGTGTTACGTAATTCACGAGCCGTTAAACGGGTGTCGACACGTTAAGGTTAAACAAAGTCCACGATACGTATTTAATGCGTTAATCGGGAGGTACACGATACGTAAGGTCCTCACCATATCATAGACGCACGCACCTGTCTGCGCGTCGAACGAATATTTAAAGACGAAATAGTTAAAGAACGATTTAGGTACATTTGCTGGAAATAGGAGCACACTTGGAGTAACGACTAATGCTCATGATGCGCTAGACGAGTTAGTCTTGGTTACACTTCCACTCGACTTGAAATTCAATGTCCAATAGTAATAATATTGTCATGTCGTTACGCGTGTCGATTTCGTTGGTTGCCGAAATCTGTTTCGTCGTCACGGGAAACGGATCCGATCACGTACGTGTGATGTTAATAATAATAATACTAACGCAGAACACGAATTACTCGATATCCGTAACATGCGACAACGACACGTAAAGAAAGAATTGTATCGCAATATTTAAATTTTAAATAATATTGACTACCTACAACACAATATTGTCATACATTTATACAGCCGCGACATTGGTTTCGTCGGAAAATCGCCACCGGTACGGTTTTTACGCTGCACTCGTCGGCACAGCCGCGTAGCACCACTAGCATCACTCTGTATGCGTGCGCCGCCAGAGCCGCCGCCGCTTTAAATAGCGAAAACCGGCAGGCACCGGGCCCAGTCAGCCGAACGCGCACCACCACCGTGTACGTGTGGCACGTTAGCGTACACAGTACACAATCCGTGTGAATGTCACATTATATTCTACGATAGGTAACTGTACAATTTGTTTATGAAAAACGTCATATCGTACTCGGATAAGTTAGTTTATTTATAAAAATAAGGTGTTTATTTTCCTCTCGCAACGTCGAAGAATTCCATTTCAAGTGAGTACTGTTATTACAATTATTATAGCATAGACATCGTCAATATAATATTATTATAATATGCCCGAGTGATATATCTCTTCGCGTATAGCGAATATAATATTATAACGTCAACGCCGCTTTTTTCCCCGATATCCAAATGATTTGCGATCTAAAATATCCCTTCGCCGGAACACGGCGGGTGGGTTTTTTGTTTTACTACAATGCAGTCAAAAGCACATTTCGGCCGGAAGTCGGGTTCGGCGGCGCCGGGCACCGCTCGGGTCCCGCCGCCGCCGTCGCCGTCGAGAAAACCGCTTGCCCCTCGTGCACGCGAAAATGTCATTTCGTAAATCGATAGCGGCGCGCACCGGCCCTTCCCTGCCCCGCCGCGTCGGGCGCGCTCGTCCGAGAACCGCGTGTGGAAGCATTCTGAACGATACGCGCATTCCGCGACCACCGCCGCCGATTAATGGTTGTATCGCAATGCAACTATGTCAAAATACCGTGTCCGACTGGTGTGGACGGTGGTCAACGTGTCGGTGGAGGAGGAGAAGGGTCGTCGATTTATGCGCAGATCGCGGGCAAAGTCTCTCCGCGAACGATAAACTCTTTTTTTGGTCCGGCAGCGAGCATTTTACACGCCCACGGTCCGACCGCTCGCAATTCGTCGCGGCCGGTTCACGGTACGACGCGATTTTATTTCGCGTTAAATACAATACAAGTGTAACGATACGCTCGTCCGTACGGTTATTTTATTCCCTCCCTCCCCCCCCCCCCGCGCGCTCGTCTGAATCTTTGTTTCCTGTGGCCGCCGCCACCACCACCACCACCACCCGCCGTCCAATCGGTGAGCCGCCACAGCCGCCGACGTCGTTGTACCGCGTCTCCCGAGCCGGTGACCTCTGCGCGCCGGTACAATAATTCCATGCCCATCGTCGTCTCCTCGCCGCCGTACCATTGTTGTGTGCGTTGCTCTCCGTACCGCCGGTCTTGCGTTTTTTAAACCGATCGGGGAACGGGTTTCGGTAGCCGTAACGCATTTTTCCCCCTCCCCTCGAACGCCGCCGGAGATCGGGAGGAGACGCGGTTCGCGTCCCGTTCCGATGTGCCGGATAATAATAATAATTCAACACGCGATGATCACGATGCGCTGATAGGTTATAATATTATTATCGTTGTAAATTTTTATCAAATTTATCATTATAATATAATCGAAAATTATCATCGCGGCGGCCCGACAACGTCTTAAACGTAATAGTAGCACGATAATGGTATCAGTTTTTTTTTTTTTTTTTTTTTTAGAATATTTTTATCGTAATAAATTGTTATCGCGTTATTCCCTCCGACCCTCACGCGGTCATTGTATTCGCGCACGCACGCACGCACGCACACCTTTGACCATCCGCTGACGTTACACGCGTGTGTGTGTGCGTGTGTGCGTGTGCGTGTGACCTTTAGGTTAGGTATTTTAGGTCGGCCAAACGCCGCTGCTGTCGGACACGGAAACGTGTTAATTGGCATAATGCGAAACGTAACTCGATACGCAACGCGCGCGGCCTTTGCACCGCGAAACCGTGTCATTCTGGTACACGGCCGGACGCGAGGTGGAATTGCGACAAGACTTGCTCTGTTGTTGAATATAAAGTACGCACGTTTCCGTCGTGTATAACTTATGTCCAACATCTCGGTTACAAGCTCGGGCGAACAAGACAAGTCGGCCCTGTGGGGGGGGGGGGGTTCTCACCTGCAGCGCGCAGGTATTGTCGCCGACCGAGCGGAAATGTTTCGATTACGTTGTTATTGATTCACGAACCGCCGTTTGATTATCATAACATTATTTTGGTTCATAATAACCGTCAAATTATATACAATTATGACGCGATACGATTGTGCGACGTTTCACTAGTTTATGAATGAATTCTCATTCCGTTGCACACGTTTAAACGACTGCCTGACTATATTCAAATCGTTTGGTTTCGTTTTTGTACGGTTGCTAAACCGATAAACAAAAATTATCTTTCACGGGTGTTTGGATGTGTTTCTATCATTTAAACCGGGAAATCATAATTTTCGATGTAGACTAGAGTGGCGTACTGCAGTAGTGTTTTTATTATCTAGTAATTTTTTATGACCAGTCATACTAGATGACATAAACCAATATTTTGTTTTAGTATATAATAGGTACTTTGGTAGATTTATAAAACATAATATTGACACAACCGAAATATGTCACATAGCCCACGGGACATGGTTGTAATTTCGATGAAGCACAGACGTTTTTTCCATTATCTTAGGTTGAATGAAAATTAAAAATTTAGAACCAACAATAAAGAATTCTTTTCAATACCTACGACTTAAATTAAATGTTGTGCTGCATAATATTATATTCAAAATACTTCGAAGTGTATAATGTTGATACTGATTATAATTTATAGATACCAATAAATCAAAGAAGAATATTGTAACGTAAAATATTGAAATTAAATACTATCAAAGGAAATACTAGGTATCATATTATGTTATCTAGTATTATAATTTTTTTTATCTATGTTATCTATTAGCAAACAAATTCAGGGTAAAAGTTACAAATATTTGCTGCGTCATATTATTTAGTTTTTTTAAATACCTGATTAGAGTAATATTGAATATTATATAATATAATATTCTACCTGGGAACGTTTATTAAAAATATGATAAATACATCAAAAAATGTCAAATTGTAAATGTTTAAAAATCGATATTACCCAGTAGATTTTAAATTTGGAACTGTAGACTTGTAGGAATAAAATAGTTTAATATAATTGCTAAATAAAAAAAATACATCAACTTTGTTCTATACCAATACAAAATTACAAAAGATAAAGTTTTATTCTCATTAAAATAATTAGAAATGTCGTTGTGCCACCACATTAATAACAATTATCTATTTTTAAAGTTATTAAGTTAAAGTAATCTATTACTTATTGAAAAATTTAAGTGGCAATGGAAGTATTTAAGTAGCTCA